>VZTF01002539.1:34421-99753 GCA_013397755.1 Cnemophilus loriae | reverse complement strand
CTGGTTGGCGATGTCGGTGCTGGACAGGCGGCCCCCAGCGTGCTCTGGCGGCGGGCCCGCCTCGCGCCGTGGGCCGGGCAGCACCTCCAGCAGGCAGGGCAGGACGGCCTCCTCCGGCGGCTGCTTGTCGAAGGTGCTGGCCTGGGAGGACACGGAGTGGACGCGGTGGGGGCTGCCCTTCGAGCTGCCCCCGGGGAGAGCTGAGCCACCCTGCCCCAGCCCCTCACCTGGCTGTGCTTGCTGCTCTCCTGGAGGAAGTTGCCCAGAGCACGGTGCAGGTCAGGAACGGGCGGCCAGAGTTTCTGCTTCACGTTGCTGGGTACGGGGGAAAGGGCATCGAAGGTGCCCTCAGACTTAGGGTGCCCTGATGCCCCCGTGCAAGGTGCCCAGGCTTGGTGCTAGACCCCGGCGCCTGCCCCCGGCACAGCCCTTTACCTGTAGAGGGAGGGGAAGGTGCACCGCAGCCCCAGGAGCACTGCTGACAAAAGCAGCGGGACCACCGTAACACTGGGGATGAGCCAGCCTGCATCGGAGGAGGAACGCTGGATCTGTAGCCCTTCCCAGACCCACCACCTCTGAGCCCTTCGCAGCCATGTCACCCTCTGCTCGGTGCTCCCCATCCCATTTCCAGCACTCTCCGTCTCCTACCGTCAGCCGTGTGGCTCCTCTGGCCGCAGCCTCCACCCCTGCCCTGTCCCTTACCTGCATCAGCCATGGCATCAACCACAACAGGTTTGGACCAGGCGCTCCAGCTGCCCTGGTACCATGGCCCGCTGGGCTGGGCCCGCACCTGGGCGTGGTAGCGGGTGCCTGGCCGCAGGTCCAGGACTTCTTTCCTAGCTGCTCGTGGAACCTGCAGGACCTGCGGGGCAGAGCCGAGCTGGAGGCATGGCTGCTATGGGGTGGCCAAGGAGCCAAGGGACAGGTCGGGTTTGCCTGACCCCGTGTCTGTCATGTGTTAGCAGCGGAGGTGGGTAGGGCTGCTTGGGGTATCCTGGCCAGGCCTTACCTTCCAGTCATGGCTGTTCTCCATGGCATAGCGGACCTGGTAGTCCAGCTGCTCTGCCAGCATCTCCAGGGGCGGCAGCCACTGCAGGCTCAGCCGGCCCTGCGACACTGTCGCCTGCACAAGCTGTGGGGCATCTGTGAGCACTGTTGGTGTTGGGGACAGGCATGTGTCGCTCCTGTGAAACGGGACACGGGACACTGTGTCCCCTGTGAGCCAGACAGGGGCTGTGGTGGCACTGGGACTCACCAGCCTGGTGCAGCCAGAAGGGCTCCTTGAAGTAGCTGAGTGTGGGCAGCACGTGGGTCCGGGTGACATTCACCAGGACGGAGATGGCACTGCCAGCCCTGGGCTGGAAGGTGCAGGCATGGGTGCCCTGTTCCCCCCTGCTCACCTCCTCGCACTGTTGCCATGCATCTTCCCTGTGGGACGAGTGGGGAGCCAGTCAATCCCACCAAAGCATTCCCACAGCCAGCATTCCTCCTGCACTTGCCCAGAAAAGCTACTGCTGCTTGTAGTCAGAGGTACAGCGTGGCCAGGAGAGGTGGTGAGGAGGTATGAGATTGGTGGTGGTGGTGGGGCAGGACAGAGCAGGGCATGGGCAAGTGGCCCAGTGTGGGATATTGGGACACAGTGGTACCAGTGGTCCCTGGGATGTGCCTGCCTGAGTGCCATATACCTGCCAGTCCTTTACCTTGTACCAGCCCCACTTGGAGGTGGCCGGTAGAAGAGCTGGTGGGAGCTGTGGGGCTCTGCAGGGTCCCAGCTCCACTCGCAGCGCACATGCCGCAGGTCAGGGGTACTGCAGCACAGCCCGATGTCTCCTGGGCAGGTGAGAGTCAGGGCAGGGAGGTGGCTGCTTCCCCTTGGCCCCCCAAAACTTGGGTGTTGCACCTTGCCTAAAACAGGACCCCCACCCCCTGCAGCCCCAGGCGTGGGTGCCTCCCTGCTGTTCCTGCTAGCACCCCTGCAGAGGGGATGGCTGCTCACCGGAGGAGTGGGGTGTCTCCGCAGCCACTGCCTGCGACCAGGGCCCCCAGACACCGTCCATGGAGGTACCGTCAGGCTTGCTGCGCACCTGGATGTGGTACCTCACTCCTGGCCGCAGGTCCCGGAGGACAACCCAGGTGTTGGCCTGGACCACCCTCTGTAGGAGAGGGGCCAGGCTGAGGAGCAACTGCAGCCCCCAAACACCCCTGCCCATCCCTGACCCTTCTATGTACCTGCCCCACTCCCGGGGAGGCTGCTCTGGGTGTGTGGGTGCTGACAGGTGACTGGATGGAGGGGTCCCCAGGGTGCTGCCCACCCGGATTCAATGTGGTGCTGCAGGGCATCCGTGGGGAGCTGGCAGGGCAGCACTGCAGCTCGTAGAGGAAGAAGTTCAGGAAGTCAGCGAGTGGTGGCTGCCATGACACGCAGAGCTGCCCCGCAGCCCCAGTCCAGCGGGCCGTGACGTTCACAGGGGGAGCAATGAGACCTGCAGGGAACATGCCGGGGTGTTTGCCGTCCTGCAACAGCCCCGGTCTGGGCAATGCCTGGTCCTGCTGGGGGACACGTGGAAGTCCCCCCGAAGGCTGCCACTGTGGCCAGCATGCAGGGCTCACAGTGTTGCCAGCCCCCGTGACGCGCAGAAGGTCAGGGGACCCAGATCTGGGGACTGTCTTGTTGTCACAGGGTATTGCCCAGTCAGAGGGACTCACCCACTGCATCCACGCTGAGCTCCCGCCAATACTTCGTCTGGTTTGTGGTGGCATCCAGGACGCGGAGGTGGAGCTGGGTGAAGAGCCGCACGTCCTGGCTGGGGAAGACGCAGACATGTCGCTTCCCACCAGCCCTATGGTGCCATGTGGAGATCATGCACACTGTGGGCATATCCCTGAGGAATGGAGAGCGGGGTCTTGCAGCACCTCACGCCTCCTGCTGTGGGCCAAGCTTGAGGAGAGGGAATGTGGGGCACAGCACCGAGACCTCAGTGTCACCAGCTCCTTTCCGGTGCCACCATCCACTGCAGGGCACCATCCCCATGGGACTGAGGGACAGCCAAGGCCCCAGCCCTGCTGCAAGGTGTGCAGTGGCTGCTGTGTAGCTCCTGTGGGCTCTCCATCTCTCCTTGCAGCTTGGAGCCACTGGGATGGCCCGAATTGCTGTGACACCCTGACCCTGCTGCTCTCTGTGCAGCAAGGAGGAGGCTGAGCTGTGTCCCCACCATCTCCTACCTGCTGTACCAGTAGTAGAAGTGGCATGTCCCAGTTGTTGTCTCCTCCTCGTCCCAGAAGCAGGTGAGGTCCTCGAAGGAGCGGGAGAAACAGAGGATGTCCTCGGACACGCCTGCTAGCAGTGCAGCATCTGGGAGGAGTGTGGGCATGAAGGAGCCCCTGGGCACAAACCCATCCCCATCCCACCTGCTTCCTCCTGCCCCATGCCCGCTGGCACCCGGGGCAGCCTGTGCATGGCTGTGGCACAGGTGGTCTCCACCAGCTTGGCACACTTGGGAGGGACACAGCACATGGGCTGGCTGCTGGCTTGCACTGGGGTCCTGGCTGGTGCAGGGCTCCCCCCGGCCCCACCATGCCCCCCTCCTCAGTACGTGAGGTCCTTGAGGACAAACAAACATCCCGAAATAGCCCTGCGGTCGGAGGGGAGCTCAAGCCCAGCGACCAGGGGGAAGCACCCCTGCCCTGCTCATGCCGGAAGGTGCGTGGAAGTGAGATAAGGAGGAACAGCACCCCAGGGAAAGGGAAAGGGCTTGGGGGCTGGTGTGGGGGCACGTGGTCCTGAGCAGGGGGGGATGCCCAAACCCCTGCCCAGAGACTGCCCTGGGGGCATGTGGGTTTCTCTGTCCCCCTCAGTAAGCCATGCTCCCTGTCATTGCATGGACAAACTGGAGCACCACCCTGCAGGATCTCCATCCAAAGCACTGGTGGCTCTGCTGACATATGGGTGCCTGCCCCTGTTGTCATGGAAGAGCGGACAGCCCCAAGATGCAGATGTGTGATGCAGAGGGGTAATCTTGCTGCCCCCAGCATTGCCTCAGCAGTCCCTTCTCCCCCACTCCCTCTGCCCTGGGATCTGCTCCAGCCCTCTTCCTCCTCTTCCTACTGGCATTTGCTGCCTTCCCCAAGAGTTGCCCCCAGCTTTGGGACCCCACAAGCCCATTGCCAATGTCTGCTCCATTTGCTGAGTGTATCCATTCTCTGCCACACACCCACTGCACTGCCAGTTGAGCCCACCCTGGGCAAAGAATAAGTCACAGTTCCCAAATGTCCTTGCATTTTCTTGGTGTCCTTGTGCCCACCTCATCCCTTCTCTTGCCCTGACCCCCCCCAGCCCTGTTCCTCATTTCCCAGCCCTGTGTTTCCTTCTTCCCCATGCCCATTGTCCCATCTCCCCCACAGCCCCCCGACCTGTTCTTCCCTTTTTGCCCCCCATTGCCCCACCCCAGGCCTCATGCTGGCTCCATGATCTCACCCAGCTCTGAGCACCAGGACATGAAGTGGCCAGGTCCCAGCAGCTCAGTGGCACAGGGACCCATGGCATCAGTGGAAGGCCACTCTGGTCCTGTGGGCTACCAGAGCATCTTTGCTGAGCACAGCCCAATTCTTAGGAAAGGCAGCTGCCCAGCCCTGCAGCCCACACCAGCCATGCTCAGGCAATGCTGCCAAGCCAGAGGAGGGCTCAGGGCACAACGATTTTGCAGAGGCTGTGGGCAGAGAGAGGATGAGTCCAACCCTGATCCTCGTCCCACTGCCCCTATGCGGATGACTCAAAATGTGCTCCCGAGTCTGTCCTGGCCAGAGACCTGGGGTGGGGCTGGAGAGACAAGCAGGAGATCAACAGGGTTTTATTCAGTTAATGCTTTTTATGGTGTTACAGAAAGTTCTAAAAGGGGCTAAAGAGGCACTCAAAGAATGCATGGAGAAGCCTGAAATGAGACAAAGTTGGGGAGTGGCTCTGGCAGGTGCAGTGAGCCAGACAGGCCACCTATCAGCTAAGACAAAGGTGTCCAGTGGGACAGTAAGATCATGGCAAGGCTGGTGCAGGAGCACTGGGGTTAGCCTGGAAGTCCCACTGCATTGCCCGTGGTGCAGTGCTGTGCCATCAGATGTTGAGTCTTGCTCAAACCCTCATCTTGTCATAACTCTGAGAACTTCTGATGATCGGGGACTCTCTCTGCTACCTGAGCAAGTCTGGGAGCACCAGACTGCCATCCCCAGGGGCAGCCCACAGGCTGCCAAGCTCTGCTTGCAGAGAGCTCAGATGTTGCTTTATTCCAAGCGTCTCAGGGTGTCCCTCAGGTGAGAAGGGCACTCCATTGCTAGCCCTGAACACCCCCTGCACACTGTCCTAGAATGCCCCCTTCCCAATCCTGTAGATTTTGGCTGCTGTGAGGTGCTTGCTGCCCACACCTGGCATTCTAGCTCCTCTCTGGCCCATCCTTTGGGGGAGAAAATAGCCCCAAGGACCTACCTTGGGATGTCACTGGCTCAGGGGCTGACGGTGGGCTGCGGAGGCTGAGCAGGATGGCAGGGAGCAGTGAGAGCTGCCAGCCCTGGCACAGGGAGGCTGCCATCCTGCAACCTGTGTGCCAGGGCCACACATGCCACACTCGGCCCTTCCCAGTGTCCTGGGAGCTGCTGCGGCTCCTCTGAGCGATACCTTTATCTGGGAAGTGGTGGCTGTGCAGCTCAGGAAGCCTGGCTGGGGGCTCCCCCCGCCCCATCACCAGCACTTCCCTGTGCCTGAAACCACAATGCCACAGCCCCTCTGCCGCCAGCCGCAGTGCCAAGAGAGACTGCTCCTATCAGATAGGCAGCATGTCCTGCCTTGTGGCTACTGGCATGCTGGGAGGATGGGGTAGGAAGAAAAACAACCCCGGAGAAACTAGGGAGGCCCTTGTGTGGGGCAGGGCAGGCTATTGGGGCTGCTGCCACGTGGGAGCATGGGATACGGTTACATGGATGGTTATGGATGCAGCTGATCTGCCTCCATTGTGTCCTGTGCCGCCTGGCACTCGTGTACTCCAAGTCTGCTCTGCCAGCGGCACCGTCTCTGTGGCTGTACTGGAAGCAGAGCTGCAGGCACTGGGGGCACTGGCAGAGCCCACAGAGGTGCTAGTGGTGCTGGTGCAGGAGCAGGACCACCACAGTGAGGCCCCACAGTCATGCTCAGCCTCATGCCAGTCCACTACCTCTGCATGGCTTGGGTGGCTGGAGGGCCTCCCCCCGTGCCAGGACACAGCACTGTTGCACAGCCCGGAGGGCATCAGCCAGGGCACAAGGAGCCACTTGCACGTGTCCCCCGTGCCAGGTTTGCTTCTTCATACCCAGCAACTGAGGACAGCACCAGAGGCACAGAGGGGAGACAGGAGCAGCCAGCTCCAACTTGCCACAGACAAATTTTGTCAAAAAAAGCAGGAAGACCTTTGTGTGAGCAGGACTGGTGACACTGCCCGAGACACCATTCCCAGCTAGGAGCAGAGGAGGTGCAGAGGCAATGGCACATGTCAGGCTGTTTGCAAGGGCCAGTCCCCATCACTGATTCACTGGGGACCTCAAGGATGGGGCAGAGTGGCTGCTCACTAACAGCTGCAGTTGACACCAAAGGGCACAGGAGGCCAGAATGGAAAATCAGAATTGTATTGACAGAGTTCAGAGACCTTCTGGGGATAAAAGACTCTTGCCCAGAAGGACAATGCAAATGCCCATCTCCAGCCAGGATACCAGGCTCTGCAGGAGCCACTCTTGCTTCTTGGTGGACTGCAGAAGATGGATAGACAGGCAGCTGGATGGCATGTCCAGGGCTGAGTAAGCTGAAGCCAGCAGAGGTGAAGCCCACCCACTGTCAGGGTAACAAACAGCAGCAGTGCAGGTGATGGACTGAAGCCTGGGACAGGAGCTCCTCCAGGAGGGTCAGCGCAGAGCCCAGGCGGCCCTCGAGGGACGGGCACGTGAGGATCACCCCAGCAGCACATGTTCAAGCAGGCTGGTCAAACACAGCTGTCACTTTGCCAGATGTGGGAAGTTACCCAATAGCTTGGCACAGTGCTGGGAAGTGCCAGCTGGCCAGGGTAGGAAGGGTGTGGAGTTGCATAGCTCCACAAGGCCCTGCTGGAGGAGCAGGGCCACCCCTTTGAAGACCAGCTAGCTGAGAGGAAGCTGCAGGAACAATTTTCAAGCATGCAAGAGGCAGCTGTGCAAAAGAAGGACATAGTCTGTCCTCCGTATCCCTTTGGGGACAGGACCAAGTCTTAAACTGTGTATGTGGGAAAAGATGCCAGTTGGATCCTAAGAAAACCCATGGCATGATGAGACCCAAGACTTGTGTGGGAATGCTGGGACATTCCCGGGGGATTATCAGAGGACCCAAATGGGAACAGTATTCTGAGGACTGCCCACCACAGCAGCAGATCACTGGGCCCCCACATCCTGTTCCCTGGTGCTGTCAGCAGGGCAGAGCTGGGTCCCCACCAACACTCCTCTGGACCTGGCTGTTGCACGATCTTTATTGTCCGTAAGGCAGAGCTGACACCTCTGAAGGGCCACTGCAGAGCTGGAGGCTGTGCACAGCCAACACTGTCCCTTTGCACCTGCCAGGGTGGCCCCATCCCATGCTAGCAGTGCTGCTCACAGCCCCCTGGCACCACTTCAGGCCCAGAGCAAGCTGAGAGCTGCAGGGCAGGCAGCTGCTGTGTTGCTGCTTCCTCCTCTCGCCCGAATGCTTGAGCATTTGTGTCCGTGGGCTTAGGCAGCACCCTGGCTCCTGAGGAAGGCTCTCTCCTGCTTGCTCTGCTGCAAGCACCCTGCTGCTGCTTGTCCTTAGGGGCCATCCCAGCGTGTCCCCAGCAGTGTGGGGCTGTCGGTGGCTGGCACCATGCCAGGGAGAGGATGGCACAGTCCTGCTGCAGGGAAGGCACTCTTGGGAAGGGGCACTGCCATTTGGCTGCTCGGCCCTGGAGCAGGACAAGCAGCCCCTTGTCCCCACAGCACTGTTCCAGCAGGCTGGGGCCAGCGTTGCCCCTCTGAGCGGTGCCAGCGCAGCCTCACGCCTCCTCGGCGGTGGCATCAATTCCCGCGTAGGTGAAGTTCTCGAACAGGGCCATGTTCACGTAGGCCTGTGGGGGAACCCCAGTTAGAAGCCAGTTGTGAGCATGTCCATATCTACCTCCTGTCCCCACTAGCATGCTCACGGGCACTGTGCCCTCTTGTCTCCCCACACCCAAAAACTGATGCCGGGGTTAACCCCCACACATGGTTCTGCTGCTGGCTCTCTGGTCCTCAAGCCCAAGGGTTGCTCCAGCATGTGGAAAAGCCCCGTGCCTCGTGGGCATCCCTCCCACTGAGCCAATACCACTCACCTTCCTGGCCTCCAGCATGCGGATGAGCTGCATGGAGATCTGGGCAAAGGGAGGGCGCTCATAGGGACGGTCGCGCCAGCACTGCCGCATCAGCTCATACCTGGGGGCGGAGAGTCGTGGGCGGCTCAGTGCGCACAGGAGGAGAGGGGACAAAAAAGCTCTTTGTGGGTGATGGGGGAAGCAGGCAGGAAACTAAAGCCCAGGAAAGATGTTTGGGTGTGGAACCCCAGCCCATCCCTCAGCCACAATGCAGAGGCAACCAGGCAGAAGCTATTGAAAGCTGCTGCGAGCCCTGCGGGACAGTGGGGTTACGGGGGTGCCACCATCAGCCGAGGCTCTGTCCACTTACACCTCGTCGTCACAGTTGCGCGGCTTCTCCATGCGGTATCCCTGGGGCAGCTTCTCGTAGAGCTCGGCACACGTCATCCCGCAGTATGGTGTCCCCCCTATAGCCAGAGACACACAGGGGCTGAGGAGGTGACAGTCCCTAGGGTGTTCCCCCCCGGGCTCCAGAATAACCAGACCTACAGGGACCTGAGTGAAGGCAGGAGACAGAGAAGAGCCTTACCCAAGCTGACAATCTCCCAGAGCAGGACACCGAATGACCACCTGAAAGGGGAGGAGCCGAGGCTGTGACACAGTGCCCAGCTGTGTCCCGCTGATGGGCACAGGGCAAAGCCCAGGGTGGAACAGGCAGCCAGGGCTTGGGCTGAGCCAGCAGCTCCTCAGGCAGATGCATTAGCATCACCTCCTGCCCTTGCAGCACCCAGAGCAATACCATTGCCTCTCTGACCATGCCAGAGAGGGATGGAGGTGGCCACAGCCATGCTCCAGCCCGGTGTCCCCACCTGCAGGACTTACACATCGCTCTTGGTGGTGTACACACTGTAGTTGAGGGACTCAATGGCCATCCAGCGAACTGGCAAACGGCCCTGGGGAAAGAGAGAGCCACCATCAGGGCAGGGGGGGTGCCCCACGGGTGGAAAACAGCTGTGATCCAGCCAGTCCTGCCATGGTGGGTTGGTCACACTGATGGTGGGCATCCTGTCCACCACATTGGTGCAGGCCCCATGGAGATATTTCACTCCTGCCTCACCATTGTCTTCTTCACATAGACCTCCTCCCCTCTGGAGAGGCCAAAGTCAGCAATTTTGGAGGCCAGGTTTTCTCCCACCAGAATGTTTCTTGCTGCCAGGTCCCTGTGAATGAACTGAAAGGGAAGAGCAGTTGGCAGGAGCTACATGCTCCCTCCTGCTGGCCCTACGGACCTCATGCCTCGATGCGGAACCCCCAGGCCCCAGGGAAAGGGTGCTCTGAGGGGCTTGCTGGGATGTACCTGCTTCTCACTCAGGTACTGCATCCCCTTGGCCACGTCTGAAGCAAACTGGAGGAGCTGCTGGGATGTGAGGGTGGAGGCAGTGCCATGCTCCTTGGCAAAGGCTGGGTCTGTCTCCAAGACTCGGCTTTTGCGGAGGAAGTCGAGGAGGTTTCCATATGGAGCATACTCAATGGCGATGTACAGGTAACCTGGGGGGCACGAGGAGGTTGGGCTACTGGGGCTCTCCCCAGCAAAAAGGAATACATGGCTGGGCAGAGACTGTGGGGCCGGGGAGAGGGAAGAATGGGACAACCCTCACCCTTGTTCTCGCAGGCACCCAGCAAGTTGATGATGTTGGGGTGATGGCCCAGTTTGCACAGCACCTCCAGCTCCCCGGCAAAGTCCCGATGGTCGTTCTCTGAAGCAAACTCTGGAAGCAAAGAAGGGATGAACACCTCAGGCCTACAACAAGGGCCTTTCCTCTGCTTCTCTGCAAATGACTCCTGATGCTCCCCAGCACAAGCATGGCCCAGGATACAGCTGCAGCCCTCAGCCCACCCTGCCTGCCTCCCCCAACACTCACCTTTCAGCATCTTGATGGCTGCATTCATTTTCAGGCCGTCCTTTTTGATCATGGCCCTGATTACCTGCCCGAAGTTGCCCTCCCCGATCATGTCCTCAAACTTGATGTCTTCCCACTCAAGGATGGGGTAGCTGAGGGGCTCAGGCTGTGGCTTGGGCCGGCGTGTCAGGGTCAGGGTCCCCGAGTTGAACTGTAGGATGGTCTCTTCCCCCTGGCCAGATGGGAGTGAGTGAGGTTAGAGGCACTGGGCACCTCTCTGCCCATGCGGCAGTCCCAGCAGGACAGGAGTCATGGGCAAGGGCGGGCTCCGCACCCTCTCCGTGTGGAAGTGAGGTCTGGCTGCATCCGGACTGGAGGCTATGGAACGTGACCTGGATCGGGCTGGGACGTGGGGAGCAGGGGACACGGTCCTGGTGGGGCAGGCGGCACTCACCGAGCCAGACTGGTATGTAAAGGTGCGGCGTCGGTGGAAAAAATTCTTCTTGATGAGGAAAAGTGCCAGGAGAGCAAAGAGGATGGTGAAGCAAGTGACGGACACAGAGCCAACAATGGCCAAGAGCAGCTGCTGGTCTGTTCCCGCCTGCTCAGTGCTCTGGCTGCCCAGGCTGGGCGGCACGCTCAGCGCTCCTGCCAAAAGGAGGGATGGAGGGTTGTGGTCCATGGTCCAGCCCTGCCTGGCCCTCACTAGTGGCCAAGGACCATGACAGCAGCCCTCTCCCAAACCCAGGCCCCCAATGAAGACACCATAAGCACATCCTGAGCTCCTGGTGCCACAATGGCACAGAGAGGAAAGTGTCACAGCCCAGCTCCTGACACTGAACCACTGGTTTCTGGACCTCCAACCAGCTTTGGGTCAAGCCATGATCTCCTCTCATGCTGGCTCTGCTCTGCTCCTCTAGCCCCTTGATTCACATCCCTCTCTGGCCAAGGCAGAGCCACTTTGTAGGCGCTGTGCTGTCATCATGCCACGCCTGCCCCTGTATGACTAGGAGGAACAGGTTTTCTTAAGACACCAAGAGTTTTGGTCTTGGGCTGCTGCTTCAGAGCCGAACACTCAGAGGTTACCACAAGCACCCCAATCATTCTTTGCTGATCCAGAATCTGAGCCCAAGCTGCAGCAGAGCTGTGAGCCCCCTGCCTGCTGGGACACCCCTCTCACCGTCCCCGAGGGTCTTGGCTTTCACGGGCTGGCTCCATTCCCCTGGAACATGGGAGTTGGCACGGACACGAAACTGGTAGCTGGTGCTGGCGTTGAGGCCCCCAACGATCTTGGTGGTCTCGGCGCCGCTGTCGGTGTCAATCCACTGGGGTTCACTGGTGCCCCCCACCTGCTGCAGCTCCACGATGTACTTGGTGATGCCCCCGTTGCGGTACTCGGGCACCTGCCAGGAGAGCCTGACAGCGGTGTCGGACAGGGGCTCTGCAGAGAGCAACTGCGGGGAGGAGGGCCCTGGAATAAAGAGGGGAGAGTGTCAGTCCCAGAATGGGGCTCCTCGTGCTGCAGGGGCTCAGTGCTGCTGTGAGGACTGGACCCTGTGGATGGCAATGGCAACCAGAGCCAGGCCAGCACTGAGGGACCTCCAGGGACCCCTGGCCTTTGCTTGGAGGAGGTGGAGCTGCTCTCCATGTACCACAGTGAAGCAGGACTGTACCCCCAAATGTTCCCAGCCACACAGACCATCTGAGGTCCAGATGCCTGTATATTGACTAGCTCTTGTGACATTTTATTTCTTCAGGCCTCCCTCACATACTGTGTTCCCACCACCTCCTCTGAGCCCTCTCCTACCTGCCCACATCCCTAACCCCAAATTCCCAAATCATACAAAGCTCTTACAAGCAGAGAGCACAGGGAACCTCTTATCCCTCAAGCCTGACACCTACCAGTCCTCTCAATGCGCACTGGCCAGTGCCCAGCCTCCCCAAAGGCCTCGTGCATGCCTTTCCCCTTGGTTGCCAGAAAGCTTGGTCAGGCTGGTGCTCCACTTCCCTATGGTCTTCCACCTACTTCAGGGGCTGTGCATGTGTGTGTGTGTGTGCCCACAGGTGGGACTGCAGGGCTCCCAGGCCCTAGAGACCACCCAGCAAAATTACCTGGCAGCCGGGTTAAAGCAAACCAAAGGGAAATATTTTTTTCATGCAGAGTATAATTATATCAAGGAACTTGTTGCTACAGGGTATTGTAAAGGCTGCAAGTATAGACAGGGCCATCAGGGTTTGGGCAAGGGTGCAGAGAACAGATCTGTTTGTGAGCATCACTTGTGATGGCCTGAATGTCACGTTCAGCTTAGGATGTCTCTCAGCTGCTTGGTGCTGGAGGCTGCAGGGTCTAGTGAGGAAAGGGGGGACCATTTTCCCCAAACAGCCGCTCATGTTCTATCAGAGATGGGATACAGGAGCAGCCGGACCTGGGGATGGTTGCTGTTACAATTATAACTGACTTATCATTGTAATTCCCTGTAATAGTTCCCTGCCTTCTGCTGAACCCACCTTTGCTGTTGATCATGACCTTATAGGGGTCAGAGGGCGGCCCCAGGCTGGTGCAGTGGTACACCACCACCTCCAGCCTGTACTCCTTGTTAAACTCCAAGTCCCCGATGCGGGCAGAGAGCACAGAGATGGACGTGATGTTTTTCTCAGAGACCAACCGCTTTGCAGAGTCAAAAAGGTGGACAATGAACCCATGTGCTGGCTCATGGTTACTTGGCAACTTCCAGTTGACATGAAGCATGTTCTTCTCTTCTATGGACCAGCCTTCAATTACAGGCTTGACTGTGGGCTCTGCAAACAAAAAGGCAGCAAAACCTCACAGTGCATCAGCCGTGAGACTTTGCAGGCTCTGTGCTGTGCAGGGTCAGGGTCAGGGTGAGAGAGATGGAGGCTCACCAAGGCAGTCAGTCATCATGATGGCTTCGGGCCCCTTGCTGCCCTCCCCACCAGCCCCTGGCCGGCTCAGCTGCACCTTGACAATGTAGGCGGTCACTGGCCGGAGGTTCATGAGGGTGATGTTCTCACTGTTGTCGACTGTTGGCCAAGAGGACATGTCAAAACCATGCCCATGCTCCACAGTCTGCCCTGCCACTAGCATCCTCCTCAGCATCACCATGGGGGACCTGGTATGGAGCCATCTGCCCACCCCAGACCTCACCCTCCCACACAGGTCCTACCTGTGCCCCCAGCCCTGCACATACATACCCACAATGGATGACCATGCTGAATTGTCATCCTTGGGCTTGTAGAAGAGCTTGATGGAGGTGATGGGTCCGTCACCAGAGAAGCAGTCCACAGGTGACACCACGAGCTGGCGACTCTGCTTGGCTAACAGCCGGGGGGCGCTCAAGGGCACTGGTGGCACTTGGGGGGAAGAAGAGAATGACACTGGTGGGGCTGGGAGCAACAAGGACCAGAGCGTGCATACATTTGCCACCTCTTGGCTCCTTCCAGATATGTCAAGAAAGTCTTTTATAATCACCCAAACCTGTCTGCTGGCACTGCAGCCCACGACGGAGGCACCCAGTCCAGCGCAGGGGTGGTATTGCCACACCATGCTGGCAGCCTCCCCCAGCAACCCTGGCTTGTCCTGCTCATGCCACCACACTTTCCTCACCTCGGATATTGACCTTGACTTTCCGGCTGTCCTGGCCCCCGGTCGTGGAGACCCGGCACTCCCAGAGCCCCGTGTCCGCCTTCGTCAGGTGCCGCACCTCGAACTCGCAGGTGATCTGCTTCGGCTCAATAATGGTTTTGATGACCTGTGGCACAGAGGGTGCTATCAGCCCCTCCACTCAGCCCCTGGCTCAGCTCCCCATCAGTCTGAAGCTGCCCAGCAGCCCCAGGTGCTTTTGAGGGAGCTGGCAACATGGAGATGGTGGTGGGGCAAGGGCAGGGGGCAGTACCTTGAGCACAGTGCCGTCAGCCTTGCGCAGCTCCACACTGTCCCTGGTGGGCAGTGGGTTGCCAATGGCCACGCAGCTGATGATGGGCTCTGAGCCCAGGTTGAACTCCAGCTCTGAGGCCAGTTGGATGATCTGGGGGAACCGGTCTGGTACACAGAAATCAACATTAGGGCTGGCCGTGCTCCTCCCCAGGCACAAGAAAGCCTGGCACCTTTCCTTGGACCCAGATGCAGCCAGACTGTGGTGCCAAGGGAAAGGTGATGGATGTCGTGGTCCAGTCCTGATCCCCATCCCACATGCTGGGCTCAGCAACACTCTCAGCACAGATAATGCTGGGATACCAGACCAAATGCTGCCCTTGCAATGTCCTGGTTTCCACAGACTTGAAGGCTATTTCTGCAGGCAAGGGGTAATGCTGAACCAGCTGATGAGACCAATAGCCAATGGCCCTCCCAGTCACTGGTGAGGAAGGAGCCAGCGCCCAGTTGAGAGTAGGGGATGGAAACCCACCACAGCCCTGTGCCAGTCTCACCTGACTTCTCACAGTGCTGCCCATGCCAGCCTGCGCGGCAGACACAGCCACTGAAGCGGTTACAGCTGCCTCCGTTTTGGCAGGTGCACTCCAGGGCACAGTCAGGGCCATAGAATCCTGAGGGACAGGCTGTGGGAAGAGGAGAGCTCGCTGCTACCCCTGGCCATGGCACAGGACCACAGAGACAGAGACAGCAAGCAGCTGATGCAGGCAGCAGTACTGCTCAGCCTGTGCCAACCCTCAGATGGGGAGAGGTTTGCACGAGTGCTGCTGGAGAGCAGCCAGGCCCTGGAGGACACCCAGGCTGGGTGAGAGAGCTGATGGATACCCATGTCCCTGTACCTTGGTCGCAGCGGGAGCCACTCCAGCCCGAGGCGCAGGAGCAGCCATAGGGGTCGAGCAGGCAGAAGCTCAGCCCCCGGCAGCCCTGGGCTCTCTGGCAAGTCTCCTGGCAGTTGCGGCCAAACTGGCCTTCCTGGCAGGCTGGAAAAAGAAGCATGGTCTGCCCTCATCCACCATTCATCCATGCACTTACTGGTTGTGCACGGCACAGAGCTGGCTCGGGTGCCCCAAGCCCTGTATCACCATCTCGAGGAGACATGGGACCCATGTGGGTGGTCCAGCCCTGGCCCAGAAACAGAGGGTACTACAGGTGGGGAAGTGGTGGGGATGAACACGGCATTTCTAGATGCAGTGCTCAGGTCTGGGGGTGCAAGAGAGCCCCCACATATGCCCTGGGCACAGCACACAGTGCTGGGCAGGTGGAACCCACCTCTCTCACAGCGGGTGCCCATGAACCCTGGAGGGCAGATGCATTCGCCAACGTGGTCGTGGCAGATGCCGCCGTTCAGACACTCGGGACAGTCCTTCTCACAGGATGGTCCCCATTTCTTCGCAGGGCAGGCTGCAGAGAGAGCAGAAGGGGCCAGGGGGCCAGAATGCCACCTGCCACAGGGGCAGGGTACAGCTGTCCCCAGTCCCCAGGTAGCCACTGCCCTGCTCACCTCTCACGATGAGGCGGTAGAAGGCACTCCACAGAGGGCTGTCCCCCATGAACGTGGCACTGTAGACACCGTTTTCGCTGACACTGACATTGGGGAGTGTCAGGATGACACGGTCATCTTGCACCTCGCCCCGGTCCGTGGTCTGGTAGTAGGTGCCTGCAAGGGGACAGAGGGTTATCTGTGACCTCCCGTGCCCCCAGGGCCAGTGCCAAGCACCAGCTGGGAGCAGCTCCAGCCCTGTGTCTGCTCTTGGAACTACTTGCCGTTTCTTTTCCACATAACATCTGTATCCTTCCTCTTGAGGATCCTGGCAGAGAAGGTGGCCGCCTCGGCAACATTCACAGACTGTGTGGCCTTCACGGGGAAGAGGTGGGCTGCAGAGGAGGAGGAGGAACAGGTTGCACAGCAGTCATCCCCGAGGACACTCATACCCGAGGGCAGTGCTGACACCCTCAAACCAGTCACACCAGGACACACCCTGGCACAGCCCAGCACCTGCCACATGTTTCTGCTGGAAAGCCATGATACATCTCCCTGTCTGCTCCATGTTGGACCCAGGACCCCCCAAGCCTCTGCAGGGACAGGGCTCCCATCCTGGCCTCTTCAGCCCCTTCAGGCAGACACCAAGGAATGGGATTTGGCACCCTGTCCTCTGACCAGCCCACCATCTGCATAGGATGCTGGTGGCAGCAGTCTGGGGAGGTGACATCTGGAACAAGTGTGCATGGTGCACCCTGCCTGCTGGGGAGGTGTCGAGTGCTGCAGGCAGGGACAGCAGGGCAGGTGAGGGGAATTAAGTGTGCAGGAGGCTGCACTCCAGCCCACAGGACCAGCAGCCCAGTCATGGCTGCTTTCCTGATTCCCTGGGTGCTGGGGCGTGCAGCAGCAATCAACTCCCGGAGTATTAATGTGAGTCAGCCAGACCCCAGCCTGAGCACAAACGGGGCTATAAATACCTTAAGGCCTGGGAAACCAAGCCCTGGGCGTGCCAGGACAGACACAAAGGAGGACACAGGCGGCTGCTGGCTTTCAGAGCCTGGCAGTACTCCAGCTTGCACTAAAAGGAGCCACGCCGGGTTGGAACTAAAACACATCCAGCCCTGTGTCCTGCCCCACTGAGGCCAAGGACCAGGAGGAAGCAGCACACGCCGCAGACGCCCAGGGAAGGGCACAGCAGGTCACACTTTGCAGTAATTTCCCAGAATCACCTCTCCACCTATCCCTCTAGTTGGGATCATTCTTCCATGGAGTTTGCAGCCCCCAGTGGTGGGCTCACAGATATGGCCCTCACTCTGTCTCACTCCACCTCACTCCCTGGAATGAGAGCCGACAGCTCCTTGGGGACCCCCAAACACAACGCTTTGCATTTGCGCACACTGATCTACCTGTCACTCCATCACTGCAGCCCTCCCAGACTGCATCTCTCCCCTGTCTCACTGCCACTCCATAGTGCATCCATCATCTCCCCAGGAAGCTCGGAGACAGCAGCCAGCACCGCTGCTTGTTCAGATCTTTGTACCCATAGTCAGTGACACAGGTCCATGCAGAGACCTTGTGCCATGCCAGTGGGAACTCCCTCGTGTGACAAGGACCACTCCTATTCCTGCTCTCCCTTCTTTTAGTCAGTTATTTACCCATGCAAAGATCTCTCCTGCCACCCCCTGGGTGCAAAGTTTCTCTCAAAGAACCTTTGAAAGGGAGTTTTCTCAGTTTTCCCCAGGAATCTGAGCAGACAGTGTCAATTTGGTCTTCCACAGCATCCTCACTGCTGCCGCCCCAGAGACTCTCCCACTGCAAACTCAGCTGCCTCGTTCTCAGGGACCACATAACCACAAATTCTGCTCCTTATTACAGTTTCTGCTAATTTGCCAGGTTCTGACCTGAGTTTTCAGGCCTGTAACTCCCTACCCAGAAGTTTTAGGAAAGTCTGATGTCCCACAGGCAGCAACCCAGCCGTGCTCACCACATGCCCAGCCTGGCGATGTCGTGCTGCTCCGTTCTGCTATTTATCACCTGTCTCCTGCTATCAACACTGGCATTTTAGACAGATCCCCCACCAACTTTTCCCAACTTTTCCGTTGTGCACATAGATGCAAAAAAAAAAAAAAAAAAGGGTTTTCTGTACTTGTTTTTCTGGGTGTCTTTCTGCTCTGGAGAGTGTAAAAGAGAGTTTACTGACAGATTTAAACACTTCTGAAATTGCTCCTCAGGATCTCCTTGGTTTGCTTTACTTTGTTTTTTTAGCTATGCTTCCAAAATTTATCAAACATCCTAAGTTCTTCTCTGTGCATGACCTTTTGGGAGCTGCCAGCCTTCCTCTAACAGCATTCCCCACCCACTATTTCATCGCCCTGGCCTGCTTTGGTGTGGTCTCAGGAGAGATGACACACACCGAGCCCCCCGCCGCGGGCTCTGTATCCAGCCCTCCTGCAAACATGTAAATTTTTTGCTTACTAGTTCCTTTACTTTTTTAACTTCTCCTGTAAACAGAGCAATAGCAGCTTCTTTGGAACTTGTGAAAGAAACACCTTTTTGGCACTTGTAATTCCCCCAGAGGCTTGAATCCAGGCACTGACCAGCTCCTCCAAAGCACTGTTTTGGCCTGGCTAAGTGGACCCAGAAGTGGGGGCTGGCTGAGAACACCCCACCATGGGAAACACTGTCCCAAGGATGGAGCCCCATCACCTCCATCCATGATTTATAAACAAGGACATCTGGGGGTGGAGAAATCCCTCTGTGCTCCTCACCCCCTGCTGCTGGTTGTGTCTCCCACAGTGTCTCCATTTGCCTCTGCTGCGTTCCCTCAGTGCCGCCCTGCTTGCTCAGACCATTCAGCTCTGTTTCCAACAGGACCACTGCCATTTTTCAGCTTGAGCCTCTTTACAAGGACACAGGCTCAGCCCTGCTCCCTGGAGGGTGCTTGGGCCCCACCAGTGGCCTCTGTGCCCCAGCTTGGAGACACTCGAGCTTCTTGCTGAAGCTGTGTCTTAACACAGGCAGGGAAACTTGTGTCCCCTCCTCTTATTCTCAGCAAAAGGTCAACTGTTTTAGCTAGACTTTCTAAAAAAGAGCTAGAAAGCATCCTGAGGCAAACACCACAGAAAATTTCAGTCCTAATAGTTTTGCAGAGTCTCAAGCACAGGGAGGGGAGGTGGGAGGGGCAGTGTGGGAGAGTGCTGCCCCAAGTGGTATCCGTGCTGCTGGTCAGCCTAGGGAGGCACTTTTGATTTTTACGGCCCAAAATAGGAGTGAGAGACGAGCCCAGCACTGCTCTTGCCTACAGTGCAGTCTGGCAGCGCCTCTCAACAAGTCCCACTGCTGGAGCGGTGACGTGCTGCCCTGGGATGGTGTTTGTCCAGCACCTGGGGAGGTTGCCAAAGATCTGCCCCAGCACTACCTCCTCTCCTTGAGCCTGTGGTGGGGGCATGGGCTGGCACAGCTCCGAAAGGCTGCCCTCTGCTCTGGTTAATGATTTCCAGACCCCACAACCTCCTCCAAGGGCACTCAACTTCCTCTTGGACTTTGCCCTTCTCCCAGGCACCATTACAAATCCAGATGGCTCCTCCATGCAGCTCGGCCATGCTCCTCCAGCTGAACATCCCTTCCATCTCCACCCCACTGGTGCTGGTGGACCCCAAAGCTAGTTTATGGGTCACCACTGTCCCCCCACCACCCCGGCTGGTGCTGGGATTGTGAAGCACAAGGCGGATAGGTCTCCTGTACACCCAGCTGGCAGGTGGGGGCCTCCTGTTGCCCCCAAAAGCCACTCACCATTGTGGCTGTTGTGCACATAGACCACCTGGGCCTGCTCGGTCGGGGTGCGCCCCAGGCAGTAGAGGATCCCCACCAGGTCAGCCTTGGAGAAGCCCCTGGCCTGGACTTGGTTGCTGCGGTTGCGGTAGTTTTGGAAGCCCATTTTGGGGTGCGTCATCACGATCTTGTTCTCCCGCTCGATCTGCAGGTAGCTCACGTCACGCTCCCCCACGACACAGGAGAGGAAGAAGTCGGAGTGGGACAGACTCTGCACGTTGGCGATCAGGGTGATGTCCAGGATGGCCCCTGGGGTGAGGGAGCACAAGGGCGCATCACTGCTGGGCAAGAGCATGGCCACACCAGCCCTGTCTCAGGGCCAGATCCTGTCACCCAGATGTCTCCCCCTTTCCAGGACATTTTTGCCACCCCCAGCCCAGAAGGCACAGCCAGGGCAAAGCAACGTGCGTTGCAGACGCATTGGGATGACACAGTGGGCATTTCCGCTCTCCTTTTGAACACCCCAACAGGATCAGCTCCCCAACATGAGCCAAGCATGCATTAGGATGGGGGTCTTGGGGTGCCTCTCCTCCCATTTTGGAGAGAGGCAGCCAGGGGCCTCTGAGGGCTCCAAATAGCTGATCACAAAGAGATATTTCCTCCCAACCCTGTCCCGATGGCGCCACTGAGCTTCCACAGCTGCCTCGTCCCACCAAGCCGCCCTGAAGCAGGGGCTGCTCACTTGGGGCAGACGAAAAGGGGCAATTTACCTGCCAGATGTGTGAAGAGAAGTAGAAGATAAACCCGGAGTCCCATGTCCTCGGAGCTTGTTCCGAATCTGGCAGAGGTCAGAAAATCCCCAGCATTTCCTGGCAACGGGGGTCAGAGCTGGAGGCTGTGGCTGCCTAGGAGCTCCACGTGAGCGGCAGCTCAGGACCGCTGCTCCCTGCCCGTGACCCCCATCTCTTCTCCATGCTGCTGCTTGACTTCCAGGGCAGCTGGGACCACCTCCTCTGGTGCATAGCCTGGGCACGGACAGAGAGATGCCCCTGTTTCTGCTGGCTCAGTGGCCAGCCAGCTGCTCAGGAGCAGGGCTTGCTGGCCAAGGGGCCGCTGGGGTCCCCTGCCTGGTGGCAGCTCTTCCAGGGAAAGGCACCCGCCCACCCCTCCAGGGCTAGAGCTTCGTGCTCAGGGTTTCCTGAGCCATGCTGAGCCCCTAGCCCAGGCAGGAGGTGTCCCGACCCTGCTTTTTGTCCAAGGTTCAGAGCGCCTCATGCCCCAGCCCGCCTGGGCGGCGGCATCCCCATCCCCTCGGTGCAGCCCCGTGGCTGATGGCTGTGGGAAGGGCTCTCTGGAGCAGGGAAAGGAAAGGGGCCAAGGGGCCGTGGCTGGCGGCGGCGGCAGAGCCAAATCCTGTTTCCCATGCAGCGTTTCCTGCTCTCCACCCATTGTTTGGAGACGGCCCTGACTCCAGGAGCTGTCGGGAGCAGCCCTGCACAGGCTGTCCCCTGGGGAGCGGCGTGCAGCGAGGCTGAGGCTGTGCACACCTTGTGACACCTCAGCCTCCCGCCGCCACGAGCCAGGGTTCGAGGCATGGCCCACCCGGGCTCCGTGTTGTGCCAGGGCTTGACTCATCCTGCAGTGGCCCATCATGGGGACACTGTCCAGATTGAAAGGGGCTGAGTGGGAGCACAGGGAGGGCAGCAACAAGCTGCCCAGCTCACATGGGAGGGTACCCACTGCCCGGGGAGAAAACCCTCTGTGTTGTGATAAACATGTCTGGGAGGAAGTGGAAGAAGGAGAAAGCCTGGCTTTTCCTGAGCACTTTCCCATGCACAGTGCTGGTATAGGCACAGCACGGCATGGCCTTGCTACAACCCAGCCCCAGAGGGTCTCACACCCAGCATTCCAGGGAGGCTGTGCCAGCCACCAGCAGGCTCCAGGCTCTTTGCCTGGCAAAAAAAAGCGTTCCCCGGTAAATCACCATAAGCTTCACGCACCAAACCTCACACTGCTTCACAAATCAAACTGTTCCCATGTGAAAGCCAGGACTGCCAGGGAGTGAGTCTCATGTTTTGATGTGTCCCGAGCCCATGCTGTATCCGGCCAAAAATCTAAAGCACACATGGAGAGGAAAGGGAAATCCATTCATCGCTTCCGACTATTTACAGAGTGCTCTGGGGCCGCGCGGTGCCCATGGCACGCTGAGGGAGGGATGGCAGCAAGCAGGGACTCCCACAGCGCAGCTGCCCAGCCACCCCACGGCAGGAGGGGTGGAGAGGACCTGAAAAAGGTGGACACCAGGTGCTGCCGCCCCCATTTGACTGGAAAACAAAGCTGGCTGTAGAGACCACTTAGGCTCAGAACTGTAATTGCTATGGTGTGCTTACATGTGCAACTCGTTCTGTGCTCCCCTGGCAGCTTTGGGGGGTACATCACACAGAGCCTGAGTTACAGTGTGCTCTGTGAAACGTCCTCTTTCAGGACGATCCGTTTGAGGATGGGATTATTTACACAGAATTTTTGCAGAATGGGAGCCATATGGGGTCATTCTCTGCACCAGGCCATACCCAGGAGATCTCAGGGATCCATTGAGCAATCTGACCCAACGCGATTTGTCCGCTTGTGTTTTTTCTAGGAGCACCTGGATAAGAGCTGTGCTGTCTGTCTGTGCAGATTCCTTTGGCTGGAGGTACGGTAGGAAACCTTTCCAGAGAGTTTTGTGGGGATGCCCAGCCAGGACCTTACAGCTCCAGTTTAATCTTATCTGTCTCCAGAAGAGGCACCAGAGAGATAGGTACAACTGAGCACAGCTGAAGCAGGACCCCACACTTGCTCTCCTGCAACATGGAAAGCTCCAGCTGCCCAATCCACAGGACACTCCAAGCACCTGAATACCTGCTGATTTCATAGACCTCAGCTTTTTTGCTGAATCACAACAGACTAAAAAAAAAAAACAAAGACTGACAAAAATACCACTTTTTGTTATCATTTGCACATCCTAACGCACGGCACCACATGCCAGAAACCATAATGCACAGATACATTTCCTGATAGGAAATGCAACCACCCTGCAGATCCACCAATGGACTGGGCTGCCTCAGCAACATTTTCTAGCCCTGCTTCTCCGGATGCTTGCTTTGTTTTACGTGCTCAGCGGGTCCTGGGGAGGCCCCACAAGGCTGGGCTAAGGACTGCTCCCACTAGGCATAGGAACATGCTGGAAGCGGGGTAGTTGAGCATCTCCAGCCTGCCTGGGCAGCTGGGAAGCAGGAGCTGCCTGCTGTGTTGGCATCCAGCACATGCCCACAGGATGAAGGACAGGCTGATAGGAAGCCCTTTCCCTGAGGAAAGGGTGGGACGTGCGCGGCTGTGGAGGAGCCCTTTGGCAGCTGGGGGAAGAGGGGCCGTCCCTCCCAGCTGCCAACAGCTCCAAAGTGCTCTTGCTGGCAATCGGCTTCCTGTCCCTGAGCAGGCGTGGGACCAGGGAATGGCAGCAGGGAAGAGAGCTTGGGGCTCCCTCTTGCTGCAGTGGCAAAGCCAGGAGCAGGTGCAGCCAGCACTTTCCCTGCCTGGCCTGTGGCTCTGCCAGCTTTGCCCACTCACCCCCCCATCACTCGTGGGCACAGGAGCAGGTCTGGTGTGCCAACAAACACCCACGAGATGCTGCTTTGACATGATTTCTCAGACTTTCACTGACTCCACGGCAGGGCTGGCAGGGAGCGCTACTGATGAGTGGCAGGTCTGCATGGCGGGTGCCGAAGGTGGTGGGGCACTCCCATCCTCTGGGACCCTCAGGGACAAGGTGCTGCTCACTGAGCTGCTGGTGCTGGACCCAGAGACCTGCCAGTTTGCTGCATGTTTTAAACGTCTTTCTGCTGGAATCCCAGCAAGGCTTTATTTTCCTGTAGGACACTTTCCTGCTGCCTCAGCCCCAGCTTCCCTGGCCGGGGCTGGCTGTGTGCCCCTCTCCCAGGTGCGTGGACCAACACCTGGACCAGGCTCAGGCTGCAGCGTCTGAGGGCAGATGCCACAGAAGTGCCCCCTCCTCTCTCTGGCGGCCCCCTCAGCACCTCGCAGTGTCCCGCTGCCACTCCGGCAGCCCCACGGCACCCACAGTGCCGCAGGCAGTCCTGGTCACCGATCACGGGCAGCCACACGGGTGGGAGGTGATGGGGCGCGGCTGTTAATGTGTAACTGGCACCGCCACCTTTCACCAGCTCGGCAGAGCGGGGCCAGCGCGGCGGCGGGGCCGGGGCGGCAGCCAGGCTGGATCCCGGGCGCTGCTGTCCGCGGGGCCGGCGTGTGGGGACTCGGTGGAGGCCCTGAGCCGTGCGGCCGCGGCCACACCTCGCCCGGCACGCCCGCCTCTGCCGGCTTCCCAGCTTTCCGCGAGACTTGTTTTTCTGGCCGGAAGTTTCCTGGAGCCAAATGGCTCCTACCTGCCTGCTCTGCGGGGTCTGCAGCCTCCTCTGCATCTGGTCAGTGGTGATGGGACACCCCTGCAGCCTTGACCGCCAGGTAGGGGGGCCGTGGGGGCTGCGGCTCGGGCAGCAGCTGGGGATGGGCAGGGCCCCCCGCTCCTGGTCGTGCCAGCACAGCTGGGGTGCCCACGGGGCAGCGGGGCCTGGCAGGCAGCTCCTGCTCTGCACAGCTCCTGCTCTGCGCAGCTCCAGAGAAGACAAGCGATGAAAACCCATGGGAGCCAGCGGAGTTAACAGGGAGATGTGCTGTGCCAGTGGCCACCAGCCACAGGGGTGGTTCACCTGTGCCCAAAGCCTGGCTGTCCTGCTCCCAGCCCTGCATCACCTCTGCTCCCAGCCTTGGGCTGAACGCCTCATGTTGTCCAGCCTGTTCACCAGAGCATGGCCTGGCAAAGCATTGTCTGATCCATGGCATTTCTGACTGTGGGGGGTCTCTTGGCTGCAGCCATAACACAGCTGCCCATAAGGGGTGCATGGCAGGCAGCCATGGGACACATCCCTGAGGAGCTCCCAACCCCTCGCCCCCTTCTCCAGTGCATGGTGATGCAGTCACTGGAGCCAGGGTGATGGGAGGCATGGGGCCAGGATCCCTGAGCACCCAGCAAGGAGCAGGAAACACAACTAACCCACTGGGACAAGCACTGCAGCCAGCAGCTTGGCTGCATCAGGCAGGAGCTGAGAGAATGAAGGAAAAGTGGCTGTCATGGGCCACTGACCTTTCCACTGAGCTCTCAGTTATTCCATCCAAAGGTTTGCACTCTTTTCCAAAGCTTCCCTGAGCCCAGCTATGTTTGAGCTGGAGACAGGACCCATGTAGTGCCCCTATGGCTTGGCCCCATTATAACCCAGTCCTCAGCATCCCAAGTTTTTAAGGGCATATCTGTTCCTCTACCAAGCAGGAACAGTAGGGTCTGATAGGAGATTTAGGTGGACAGGAGGATGGAAGGAGAGGTGAAAGAAATGGAAAGCACGGCTAGCTGGAATGTAGCCAGACACAGAAACCCAGGACTATGGACCACAGTAAACTTAGAGCACAGCATCTCTGCTTGCAAGGTCCAAACACAGCACTGAGCAAAAGCTCGTGCCTGCCCAGCCAAACTTAAATTGCTGACCTGCTCTCTGGCAGCTTCAGTTTGGACATTTGACCCCCTCCCACTTAAAGCCCAGGCAGGAGTAACCCATGCTGGGGACTGCTCTCCAAAACTAGCTGAGTTGGGACACCCTGTTTTACTGGTAAAATAAAAAAAAAGCCATCCATGGGGGTTGACTGATCCTTCCATCCTGCTCTGCTGGTCTTTTGGGACAGTGAATGGTCCTTGGTCTGTTTTGTGTCCTAATACTGACACAGCCAGCCAGCAGTAAGCCACAGCTACCTACTGTGTATCCTCAGGAACATGGGATAGATGGAAGCATTGGTGCACTGTCCTGCACAGGCCCCAGGGAGCTGCTCCTGACACCAGTGCCTGGTACAGGTGCCTATAGCTCTGCAGCCTGCTCAGCTTCCTGCCTGTCCTTGCAACAGGCAGGGCTCACCTGCTTCCCTGATCCAGCTGGGAGGATGCCCCTCCCACATAGGAGCTCCCAGGGGGCTGGAGGTGGGGATCCAGGGGAGGAAAAGGAAGGCCCTCTGCAAACTGACCCCATAAAACAACTGCCCTGTAAGGAAGGACAAGGGGGTGATAACCTGCTGCCTTCGCACCTACCTCATCCGTTTGGGTTTTTTCCCAACCCTGCACGCTCCTCCTTTATTGTTTCAGTCAGCTGCTCTCAGTCCTGGGCTGTCCTGCTCATCTTTCTCCATTTATCCAGGCCCACACCAATCTGGCAGCTCATGTGTTTTTTAAACTTGTGTGTGTCTTTGCTTTTTTTAAACTCTGCAAGGGTAATTAAGACATTTGAACCCTTGGGGAGTCTCTCTCTAGAGACACTCCTCATCATGGATGGCCCATCTCAGACAATAGCTCTTTTCCCAGGGATGGGCTGACTGCAGTGGGAAGAGCCTTCAGCATGCTCCAAGTTCCCTTCCAAGAAACATCACCAGTTTGGACCTCTCCTTCAACTCCTTGGTCATGCCCCATCACAGGACTCTCTTGAAGCATTTCCCTTCCCTGCACTCTCTCAACCTCTCCAGCAATGCCAAGCTCACGCTGAGCCCAGCAGTCTTCTCCAACCTCGCGGCGTTGCGTATGCTGGACCTGAGCAGCTGCGGCATCACCTACATCCACATGGACACTTTCAAGGGCCTGGGAAACTTGCACACACTGCTTCTAAGGAACAACAGCTTGCAAGAGCTTGATGTCCCGTTCCTTTTGCCACTGAAGGCTCTTTTCCACCTGGACCTGCAGCACAACGCGCTGGTCTCTGTGGACATTTGGAGCCTGCAGCTGATGGAGACAGTCCCGCAGGTCCGTCTGGAACGGAACCCCTGGGTGTGCGACTGCAGCGCGCACCCTCTGCAGCAGTGGCTGCAGCGCAGGCGAGGTGAGTGGAGGGGATGAGTGGCAGGGGAGGTGTCGGGCAGGGAGAACCCCGAGCGTAGGAGTCTTGCTTGATCCATTTGCTCTGACCCCTGGGCAAGCTCTGAGATGGCTCTCTGTCCTACCCAGTTGAGGAACAGCAGACCAAAAGGTGATGTGTCTGTTCCTTGCTTGCAGTTACACAGGATACAAAGGATTTCTAAGAATGTCAGCAGGATAATTTGGCCACTCTTCTGGGAAATGGGCTGCATGTACACTTTGACCTCTAAATCCATCTTTATATGTCTTTGTAGAGTGACCACATTTTCATTGCTGAGGGCTTGGCAGCTCCTTCTCTGGAGCCAGGTCAGGCTCCAACTATCTGAGCTTGGCTCCCAGTAAGAGCAGTGGGGTTTCTGTGGGTATCCATGAATTTGTCCATATCCAGTTAAAAAGAGCCTGCTAATCAGAGTTACACACAGTTCCTTGGTCAGGGAATTTTCCCTTTGGTTGTTCCCTACAATATGCTGAGGGCCAGTGAGTCTGTAAGGCAGAGCCAGGAGCACCTTGTAACACATCCCATCAACCCAGGAGCAAGCAGGGATCATCTTCTCTAAACTGGAGAGGGAATGGGCGCAGACCCCCATCCCACCTTAGTCCATTTGTCTCCCAGCTGTGCAGGTGACCTGCGTGTCGCCCCCGAGGCTGAGGGGCCAGGAGATCATAGCTCTGGATTCTCAGGACCTGGGCTGCCAGATTAAGCAGCGGTTTGCTCGTGGGCTCAGCATGGCACAGCAGATCACAGTGACCGAGAACAACAGTAAGTTGTGCAGATTCAGAGGTGTCCATAAGGTCTAGCACCTTGCTGTCCTCCATCATACTGGATGGGGCTGCAGGTGGAGACCCCTTGCTCTGCCCCACAGTCCAGAGGCTCAGGCTGCTGGGCCATGCTGGTGCAGTGGCTCGTTGGGAGGGTGGCCAACACCTGGAGGTGTTTGCTGGCTTTGTGACAGGAAAGTTACAGGTGCCATGAATCCACATGGAGCACAGACTCCACAGTGATGGGCAGCAGTACCAGCCAGCTGTCAGGCAGTTTTGCCCTCAGTGTTCACACCCCCTTGGTAGCTGGGTCTTGCTGAAGAGCATTTGTATTGCTCCTAATGAAAGTGATCCAGTGCTGGCTGCACGCTGCAGGCAGGCGCAGGGCTGGAGGATGAGGAGCACCGCGTGTGCCACAGGCTGACCATGTGCCTTTCCTGTGCCACAGCCACTGCACTGCCTGCTGGGAAGGGGGGAAGGAGCTGGCCATACCTGGTGGGATTCCTAGTGACAGCGATTGGCATCTCTATCCTGATCGCACTGGCTGCCAAGTGCAAGCTCGTCCACAAGAACTTAGCCAGCTACCGCCACCGGCCGCTGCCCGAAATCAGCTCCGTTGGAGGCGGCCCCATGGAGGACAGCAGCAGCTGGGACAGGGGCTCCTGCGAGAGCCATTCCATACCTGATGCTGCCGACCTGCAAGCTGAGGATGATGATGGCTTCATCGAGGACAACTACATCCAGCCCAGTGAGCAGCTGCCAGCAAAAGAGGAGCAGGAGTTGCATCGCTCCATCTGAGCTTACAAGCTTACAACTCAGCCACCACTGCTGCAGCCTCTTGCTGTCTCCCTAGCTCTACCCCTTTCCCACCTGCCCTCGGCTTGGGGCCCCACATTTTTGGGGCAGGAGGAAAGGAGCAGAGAGGAGGGCAGAGAGGGATGTGCTGGGAATGGTGATGGAGGCTGAAGGCAGCCGGTCCCAGAGTGTCCCAGTATGACACCAGTAGGCTGCACTGTCACAGGGACACCAAACCAGCTGCTGATTTCTCAGCCTTGCTCGGATGCTGAGGATGAAGGAGGTGATGCCCATCGCGCCCAGAAAGCCGGGTGCAGTGGGAAGAGGAGCCTGCCCTGGTGCTGCCTGCGGGGTCTTGGGTGCTGGCCCCACTGCCCCATGGCGCCAGACCCAGCCCTACTCTGTCCCTCAATGTGTTGTCACTCTGAGGTGTGATTAAAGCATGATTTAGCCCTGCCTCTGCCTGTTTGTTGGGACTCTCCCAGTGGCAGTGCTGGGAGGAAACCCCCAGCCCCACAGCTGGGGTGTGGCTTTTTTTGCATGTGCTTTCAAGGACCATAAATACATTCCTCTAACTGTGGCGATGAGAGACCACATCTGTGACACAATGAGTGCTCTTGTCCAAACAAATATTTCACCTGCTATGGTGCAGGCAGCCCTGGTGCATCATCACAGGGTTTCTGTGCATGTCTCTCCAGCGCTGAGTCCCACCACGACCCTTCTTTCTTTTCTCTCTTTCCTCTCCAGGAAGACAAGCTAGAAGACACTCACCTTTCCCCTGTCAGCTCTGCAGAGCTGAGCAAACTCGTCAGTGGTGCCAGTTGCAGTGCCAGGCATGTGCACTGGGGCAAGATGACCCTCTCCCCCAGTACCCATTACAGAGTCCCACATCTCTTCAACTGTGGAGCTGTACAAATGCGATAATTTTTACATTCCTTTTACATTCCTTTTTACATTCCTTGTCATCTTTGTGGTATGATGAACAGAACATGAGACACAGGTAACTGCAAGTTATTTCTGCTGGAGTCGGTTGTGCCTTCATTGGTTAAGGTGGAGTTAAAAGCAGGGAGCAGCAGTGGCATTCACCTTTAGTAAGTGATTCATAAGGCTGGTACCGCTTGGGAAGACTTCCTAGGGCACAGCCCAGTCATTACCATCCCTGATAGCTCCGGAATCTCTTTGTCATGCTCCAGAGCATGAGGTATCAACACAGGGCAGCATTTCTCAAAGCTCTGCCACACAGTTAATTCCCCCACTTCCTTCAAATCTCTGTTTCACTGCTAACTGCTTTTCTATTTCTCCACTCATTAAAACATTTACAGTGTATAAAAGAAATAAACAATATACCTCAGAGAATGTAAATTAAAGGGGACAAATAGGTTAGGCATTGGATGGATGATAAGGATTTACCAGAGAGCAAATGTGCCACATGAAGCCATGAGCAGGAGGAAAACCTGCTGGCTTCTTTCAGCGGCCAGCCAGCTTTTGCTCTTAAATGCCGTATTTCTAAAGTGAGCTTTACTTTTTCAGTTACTGTCTCATCATTTGCCTTCTGGGCTCATCAGCTGTCCATGAAAATACACTATATACTGTAATTTTTGGAAATTTGGGGTAAGAGATTTAAACCTGAGGGCTGGAAAAATGCATTTCGGTTATCTTTTGGGGGGTAGTTTCAGGGCTTTTCAACATGCTTTTCAATCATATGAATTCATGCCAGATGCAGTCTTTTCTTTTTAGTCTCAGTGATGTCTTAAAAGAAATTAAAAATACAAGCGCCCTGGTTTATTTGTCCAGGATCTCACTCACCAGTCCTGGCACACTTAATGGTTGGATGGCTCGTCTTCTTTGACCCTGCTGATAGACCCATCCATTTATTTTTTAACCAAGTAGACATGGCAGGTTTTCTTGTGTGTGTGCATGCGTGCGTGTGCATGTGTGTGTGTGCATTTTTCTGACCCCTCTCTCAGGCAGCTGCAGTGCAAGTGGGCAGAAACCTGGCAACTCATGTTTGGAGGGAAATACATCTGGCATTCAGAGCTGGGAATACAAGGGCTCAGAGCAGAAAAGGAGGATCCTTCTCCAGGGGTCCACCCAGGAAGCTGCCGTGAGGGCCTGGCTGAGGCTGGCCGGGAGCAGGAGCAGGTATGCAGGCAGACTGGTTCCAGGCTCGTGTCAGGCAGCAGCTGCCGCCGCGAGGCTCAGCCCTGCCACAGGGTGAAACAGCTTCTCTGTAAACAAACCAGCCAGCACTGACATTCAGGAGGCTTTGTGTGCTCCATGTGAGCATCTTGCAGGGGCATGGCCAGGTCTCAGGTTCACAGAGCAGTGGTGAGGGGATCAGAATATGTCTGGATTCTTAAGCAGAGAGATTAACGTGCATCTGGAGGTGGGAGTTGTGTATCAGGAAAGAAGTACATGCATTTTTGGGGCTGTGGTAGCATTGCTACACTAGCTAGTGATCCAAAACCACAGCCACACGAGGGATCCTGGGCTGTTGTGGTTACTGCCCTGGGCTGAGGCCAGCCCTGAAAAGCCCTGACACCTCCTGCTCTGCAGAGAGGCCTGCGCTCAAGTATCAGCCTTCAACACAACCAACTTCTCTAACACTTTATTATGTATTTCCACACACAACACAAGAACCAAGAAACAAACCAGCAGCCGTGCTGCAGAGGGGAGTCAGTGATTAGGCAGCATAGGCTGTCCGTCTGGGCAGCCGGACACACTGCTACCATCTTCAGGCACAGCCTGTTCTCAGCCATTATCTCCTTGGTTTGCTGTCGTGGCCCACAGTCAATCACCCGTTTCTGGCACAATTCACAGGCACTTGGGGCACATTTCGAAGGGGCTATGGAGGGAACAGGATTCACATTGACATGCAGGCAGCACAGAGCTGCATGGTGGGCACAGTCACGCCTCTTCACAGAAATGCCCAGATGTGCAAAACAGCTGGTGTGCGGGCAGCTGTGGCCTGTCAGCACATGCAGGCTGAGGGAGATGGCAGTCACTGCTGGAGCACTGGTGCTGGCAGAGGGGGTGCAGCGTGGCATAACTGCACATGCACTGACACAGACGTGCAGAGCAGCAGCAGTGGTGATGGTGCAAAACCATTCAGCTCTCGCCTGTCCCCTCCTCCATAGGCACAGGGGTCCCTGGTGGACCTGGGGCCAAACAGCCCAGAGGGGAAGAACATCTCAGCTTTGAAGAGATTTAGCGCAGGAGGATCTGAGCTCACCGCCACCTTCTGAGCTCTTGGGCACATTAAGGGAGGAGATGCAGAGAGAAGAGGAAACAGCAGTTTAATAAAATCTACAGACAATGTGAAAGTGGTAGAGGAAAATGTAGAAATAACAGCGATACAGAGAGAAAAGCCCAAATGATGTACCTGTACACTGGAGGAAACAATCCAAGGCTTCAGGCAAAGGAAAGCCAGCAAGAGCAGGGCAAGAGCAGGTGAATACAGATGTGGTCTCATGAGATCTCATTGCATTGGGGGTGGTTGGTCTGGAGCTGTGAAGGGATGAAGCCCTTACTGACCAGCATATAACTGGGGGGACTTACTGATGGTGAACTCTGACACTGCCTCCAGGTGTAACACAGACAGTAATTTGTGCTGTTAGCAAGGGAATCAGCTACCATCCTCTTCCAAATGAACTTTCTACCAGGCACCAAAAAATAATAGCTCAATCTTGTTCCATTGCAGAGGAAACTTGGCAAATAATGAGCAAAACCAACATACTCTAGGGCAGAGTAGCTCAGGTGAGGGAGAGATGGGAGCAGACAGAAAGATGAAAAATCACACAATCACAGAACAGTCTGAGCTGGAAGGGGCCCAGAAGGATCATAGAGTCCAACTCTTAAGGGAAAGGTCCACATGGGGTTCAAACCCGTGACCTTGGTGTTATTAGCACCATGCTCTGACCAACTGAGTTAAGAGGAAGAGAAGGTCATGCAGGAGCATCTTCAGCAGGAGGAAATGTCTATGGAAAGGGCAGTGAAAGGGTTAGTGGGTCTATAAAAGAAATGAGAATTTTCCAGGTAAATTAGCCTTAAGTCACAGGAAAAGTTCCTGGGGTGAATTGTTAGTCTGCCTTTGGGAGAGACACCTTGGTGATAAAACAAGACACATTGTAGAGATAAAATACCAGAAAAGCTCCAGGTAAGGCTCAAGTGACAGTAGAACTTTTCTGCCCTGCAGCAGCTGCAGCACTTGGGAAACAGCATGGAAACAAGCAGGGACTGGGATGAGCTGCAGGGCTCCTGGCAGCAGAGGTGCCTCGGCCTGGGAAACTCCTGTGGGTGGGCATAGCGCTCCCCCCCACACAGCTTTTGCAGAGGGCAGCCCTAGCCCCAGGATTCGGGCATCCCATCACTATCCCCCAGCGACTGCACCTTGCTGTTTGTGGTTCATGTAGCTGGAGCACCCTGGCATGATAACAGAGCCCCAACACTGAGGGCCTTGACACCAATACCCCTTGACCACCCCTCTGATAAACCACAGGTGATGGTAGGCTGCAGAAATGTAACACTGAAACAGACCCTGGCATTGCAAACACAAACAGCATTTCATGTGAGGTCCAGCCATGCTGTGGTTCTGGCACACACAGTCTCATGCAAATCCCACACTCACTCCCACAGACATACAGGTGATTTCTTGGGAGCAGCCCCTGCAGCCATACCTCCCACCAGGCTCCCTTGTGCCTGCTGACACGCAAAATATCTTCTGCCATTCACCAGCTGCTAGAGGCTCTACTTCACTCAGGAGCTGGAGGCTCTGCACAGAGCACAGGTTGGTTTTATACCACCTGCAATCACAGCTGCTCCTGCCAGGAGAGCATATGACACAGTTCCAGGAACTGCAGGAACCAAGCAAGTACTGGGGTCCCCAGGGGTACAGGACAGGCTCACCTTCACTCTGTAACATGGGTCACGGCCAGGCAGGCAGCAGCTGCCACAGGAGGCTTTGTGGAGATGAAATGCCAGCCAGGTCAGAGCCCATCCAGGCACCCTGAGTCTCTACTGTGCCACCAGCCTGGGGCAAAGCAAATGCCAGTCATCTCCAACAGAAACATAAGGCACTCGCCCTTCCTTGGGGAAAGGCATCACTGACAGGTTGCATCTGCTAAGGCTCACGCAGAAGTGTCCTGGGTCAGATCAGGTTGGCCATACTGGAGGTGGGAGGAAGCCGCCTGTTTCCAGCGAGGCGGCCGGAGATGGTGAAGACGTGGATCTCGCCGGTCTCCAGGCTCCGAGGAGCAGCCCGGCGGCAGGAGGTGCACAGCAGGTATAGCAGCAGGCAGAGGAGGATGGCACTGCCAGCCGTCAGGAGGATGACCCCGCTGGTGAACATGCTGGCCAGCGGCCGTGTGGGGCTGAGCTGCATGGTGGTGGTGGAGAGGATGGTGAGCACCACCCCGCAGACCAGCAGCACCAGGGCGCTCAGCAGCAGCACCAGGCAGTCCGAGAAGCCGCCGCTCTTCAGGAGCTCGATCTGATCCCGGCTGCGGATGCAGTTCATGTCCTGGATTGCAGAGCTCAGCAGCTGCTTCAGCAGCACAAGCAGGGCCAGGAGGCAGAGTGTGGTGCCCACAGCGAGCCGCCACTCTCCGGACCGGCTGCTAGTGCTGTACAGCAGGATGATGCCCCCAATCCCACAGGCCAGGATCAGCACCACGGCCATCCCATAGCATAGGATGGACTTTTTGGGGTCCTGGAACCACCAGAGCTCCACGTGCTCTTCCAAGATATTCCTCTGGATGTGGTCCGCATCCGCAGGGGTGCGGGGGCTGCTCAGCTCTGCCAGCTCTGGCATGGTGGGCAGCTGGGTGAAGAGGGCACAGTGGTGGCACAGATGAATTTACACCCTTACAGCAAATGGAGGGTCAATGCCGCAGCAGTGGTGAAGGCAGCTGCATGTCTCCAGCAGTGATGCCTCTGTCTCATTCTTTGGATCCTGATGGAGTTTCCTTTTGCAGTGGTGCTACCTGGAGAGCTATGGTCCATGTGCTGGGGTTGAGCCCACCACACAGGCAGGGCTGTGAAACATGATGGAGCGTTCCCAGAGCAGCACCATAGGGGAACAGCCAGGGCTGTCTCCTTCCTTTCCTGTGTGTTTCATCTGAAAGAGTCAAGAAGAGAAGATATCATTAAACAGAGACCCTGCTCCCCTGTACCAAATAATCCCGTGCCGGACCCTGGGCCTTGGTTGCTCCAGGCTGGCCTGCAGACCTTACTGTGCTTCCCTCACAAAAGCCCCGTGTGCTGGAGAACAGATCAGCCACACATCTTCCTGGGAGACCTCCGTGTGCTGTGGGGGAACCCCGGCCTGCCCCAAGGGTGAGTCTCCTGCCTCCCCAACGCCGTGTGCCCTGCTCAGAGGCTGCTGGCGCATTGCTGCCCGAAGGACTCTGCCTGCAGCTGGTGCTGGCAGCAGGGCAGGGACGGAGCAGAGAGCAGAGGCAGGTCCGTCCTGGGATAAAGCCCCATTCACAGCTCTGACTTCACATGCTCCCTCATCAGCATCAGCCTCTTGTCACCAACTGGCTCTGCTGCCCAGAATGGGAGGTGGGGGTCAGGGCCGGGGTTTAACCCTTCCACTCCAGTGGCTGGAAGAGTGAGAGCTGCTATAGTTGCATGTTCTCAACACTGTCCCTATCCCTGCACTGCCAGTGGTTTCCTCTCAGAAGTTCCCTACAGAAATATGGTAGCTACATCTCCAGTGATCTCAGCACTTCCTTGGAAAGAGCCCTTAGACAGCTGTGGCCTGGCACCCTGAGATTTTGCTCTCCTCGCTGCTGGTCTGTGAAGCACTTTGCCATTGGAGGGAAGCAGGGGAAGGGCAGTGGTGGCTCTGAGGTGCTGTGCTTAGCTGGGCTCCCCTGGGCACAGCACCTTGTCTCAGCTCACAGCCTGTGGTTCCCAGGCTTGTGTCCCTGCTATCCTGGACCCCCTCAATGCTTCTTTGGGTACAGTTTTAGACCAAGAGTGGAAACCACTTGCATTTCTCTCACATAATGTTCCTCCCTGGCATGTGAGTGCTCCAGCTGGTCCCACAGCACCACAGGGACCCTCTAGAACAGCTAGTACCCAAACCAAGGAGAAGTGCTGGAGAGGACAGCACGGGAGCATGTTAGGTATGGCTGAGCCTGGGAGATGCAGGGCAAACCCTGGAGACCCAAGAACAGCCTCTCTGGTCACCTCCTGGACAGGATAATGCACCCTTGACCAGCATAGGCACACACACGAACTGCTCTGAGTCCTGCAGGAGCCCATGGCAGGGACAGGAACTGACTCAGGTCCCTTGTGTCAGAGCTGTGTCACTTCTCCTGGGTGGGGGGATGGCCACCCTGCCTGCTAGAAATGGCTCTTAGGAGCCCATCAGCCCATGTCAAACACACTCTGTTTGTACCCTGCTCTGCTCAGCGCTGGGGCTTGGGGCTCATTACACACAGGCAGGGACAATTTATGACCTCCACACGTGGCAGCTCTGCACACACTAGGGATCTTTCCTCCCATCGCTCTCCCTGTCTCTGCTCTCCGCAGAGTGCATCCCCTTATGGCAATGCCTTTGCTGCCAGCAAACACCTCAAAACCCCCTCCATCGGGGCCCAGCCAACATGGGGCGGGAGGAGAGAGAAGACAATTGTGTGGGGGGTGCCCGAACCAGACACCGCCTGACAGTGTCAGGCCAAGCTCCTCCTGAGTCACTCCCCGGCTGTGATGGAGCATGAGGTCACTCTGGACGTGGCTCAGGGCCTGCTGCCAGCGGCAGCACGTGTCCAGGAAGCCTGTGAGCACGGCGGATTTGCAGGCCCGGGAGCCACCCGCCCTGGGAGCCACACAGGGCTATTCCTGCACAGGGCTGTTCCTGCACAGGGCTGTTCCTGCACAGGGCTGTTCCTGCACAGCTGCTGCTGCTTGGAGTGCCCGGGCAGCGGTGGGCTGCGGCACAGAAACCCGGGCTCCAGAGGGGCGACCCTTGCTGGGAGGCCCGCGGGAGACCTACAGCTCCTGGCTGGAGCCGCAACAATCAGAAAGCAGCAATCAGAGAGAGAAAAGAGCTGTGATTGAGCATGTTGGTTTGTGTCTGCTGGGACTCACTTCGATTTTGCACGAGACAGCAGGTACCTTGTGCGGTCGGCGTGTGCCCAGGACACAAGTCCCCAGGAAGATGAGGATGTCACAGGACACTATCAAAGTAGAGAGAGGTGAGGAGACACTGAGGCTGGAGTTGTTTCCTCAGCCTATGCAAATCGGCTTGGTGCTAAACATTGCTCCCTCCTGCCTTTCCTTCTCCAAGCACAGAGGTGCCTTATCTCCTCCTTTCCAGTGAATGGGTGAGTCTAGTAGATCGCAAGTTTGTAGATTAGACTGAGGTTTTGGACTAAGAGAACATAAAGCTTGGACAAGTGCAAAGTCTGTGTCCTTCTGCTGCTTGACCCAAGTTATGCACACAAGTTGCAAGTCAAACGGTAAACTAAAAAACCACAACAGCGTAAAACACAGTGAGGGAAAAGGTGATCAAAAATCAAGCTACAGCACTGCATTCTCACGTTACTTTTTAAAAATTTAACCATATTAGTTTTTTATTTGCTCAGAAGAAGGACAGGGAGCAAAATAAAACCATAGCAGCATCTGGCCGAGGAACAAAATTAGGTATCACCTCTACACGCATGTGTTTCCCAGCATTGTATTAACCTCTATTAAACAAATGATTTGGAGAGTTTCCCAGTATTACATTAACCTCTATTAAACAAATTATTTGGAGAGGCAAAGGCTTCCACTGAAGTGTGCTTTCATCTTTCCTTATGTCTGTTTGAAAATGTTCTGGGAATATAATCTTTTGCTCTAAAACCATCCACACTTGCTTCTCTAGACTGTGAGGATTTGCGCTGCTAATAACAGTATTTTTACTCCTAGAGTCACAGAATAATTAAGGTGGGATGGGACTTTGTGAAGTCACCTGCTTAAAGCAGAGTTCACCTAAAAGTCAGACTGAGCAGGTCAGGGCCCCATTCATTTAGGTGCCAAGGATGGAGGATCCACAGCCCCTCAGGGATCATTCCAGACATAAATCACCCTCACCATGAAAACATTCCTCCTTAAATGCAGCTACAGTTTCTCATTCCTCAGGCTGGGTGCATTGCCTCCCACCTTCTTCAGAAAACTCTGAGTGTCTTTATATGTTAAACCAAAGCAGCCCTATCCTGGGCTGTCACCCACCACTCCTTGAAGAAGAGATGAACCTACATCTCACAGCAACTTTGCTGATCTGCTTTCTTGGCACTGTGCAGCACATCAGTTTGCCCAGATCAGACCGAGAGAAAGGAAGGAATACAGATGCCTGCTCTGCCATGAGGGAGGACAGCTATCCAAAGCTGTTGCCCCTTTTATTGGTGTTCTTTGGGCTACCTGGTCTCACTGCTCTGGGACAGACCATAACAAGCCAGTTGGCCCATCAGATTAGTGTATTTGATAGTGTGGCTCATAGGTCATAAACCTACATTTACTCGCTACTGAAGCCAGCACTCTGTGTTCAAGAGAAAAAGGAGGAGAGGACCAGCCCAGCGACACAATGCTTTAAATCCAAAGGGCACATTTCAGGAAAAAAAATGACATGCTGTCCTTCCCCACTGCTGACTGGCAGCTGTGGAGGAAGAACAGGAAAGCACTGGGAATGCAGGAAAACAAAAATATTCATGTTTTTCCTTTTTCATTGTGTTGATTCTTTTTTTCTTTCCCTACTCAGACAACATTTAACTGGAAATTGAGGGTCATCATCAATGTGCTCCTGGCCACTCCTGGCTGCAGGTGTGGGAGATGTATGCTGGCTGAACACCTCGGAATGATACATGCATATATTTATTTACTTATAAACTTTTTGTGCCTGACTGTCTGATATCTGACAGACAGGCCATGGACTGTATGTTAATTAACACTTCAATTTCAGAGCCACATAAAATTCAGCTCTTGAAGTATTCCTCACTTCCCTCCTCTCCTCAAACCCAGGGCACCCCTTGAAACAATGCTTACCCACAGGGTTCAGGAGGGGAAGTCTGCGGATGAGACAGGCTCCTGCAGTACTTCCGTGTACTTCCAGCCTTGGAAGGATTTTATGCAGCTTTTATGTGGACTTCGTGATCATCATGGAGACTGGGAGAGTCTAACAAGATTTGCTGTAAAATAACAATACATAAAATTATTTACATGAGCAACGTGGATGAGAGCCAACAGAGCTTCACAATCTCAAACAAATCTAGGCCATCTCAGCCCTCTGCTTTCCCAGTCCATCACAGCTTATCTGCTTCCTGGCCTGGTCTGTCTATAGCCTGTTTGGGGTGGACTTGCCACCACTCTGTGCCTCACAAAAATCTTTAGTCCAGAATAGGCATAAACATTTTCCCATAATTTCGTGTATTTTTTTCAACTTCCAATGCTTTAGGAAGCACTTCTTTACCAAGAGAGTCAGCTCTGAATTGTTATATGTCCCTTCCAACTGAAACAGTACATTCTGTTCTGTCTATTGTATTCTAGTTTGTCTATTCTAGCCTATTGTGTTCTGTCTATTCTATTGTATTTCAATGGAAAAGGATCTAAAATGATCATCTGCCTGACCAATTCAGGGCTGACCAAATTCAAGAATGTTTTTTAGGGCATTGCCTAGAAGCCTCTTAAAATACTGACAAGCTTGGGGTATCAACCAGTTCTCTAGGAAGTGTGTTCCAGTGTTTGACCACCTTCTCAGTAAAGAAAGGCTTCCTAAGCATATTTGATTCTATTCTAACTCCCTATAGGCTCAAAGAGAATGAAGCTCATGTATCTTGTTTTGTACCTGAATTACTGCCAGTGCACAAACCAGCAGCTCTGAGTGTCATGGTGCTCAGGGCCTGTCTGTGCCCCTGGGAGCATGTGGGAAGGTTCCCTCTCTGAGAACTCAGGACTGGGGATAGAGGAACCTGCAAGGAATGGGAGTAATGGGGCTTTTATGTGGCATCTATCTGTCTCGCCCAAAATCCTAGCAAGAGATCCACACTCCTTTGCCTGCCACACCAAGCACTAATTCCCAGTGCTCCTCCTTTTGTGTGCTGCTCAAAATCCATGCAAACCTATGCAGTTTAATCTGCACCTCTGGGGAGAGCCCACCCACTCTCCCCTGACAGATGGATAATGCTTTCCCAGAAGTGAGCATCTGTCCCACCAGTGCTCCTGCCACCAGTGCGCCACACCATTTGGGAAGCCCCAGGGGAGCCCTAGGTGATGGTGGACTGTCCCTTCCTTTCCCCAAGCCTAGAGGCTCTGGGGTTGAGGATGGTGGAGGGCTAGTTGTAGCAAGGTCAGTGCGCAGCTGCCTTTTACAGAGATCTAGACAGTTTTGGCACGCTCCATTGTAAAATATCATGTTCCCCTTCCTCTCTGTATGCACAACAGGCATCCATTATCCTGACCCCGCAGAGCCTGTCCTGATGCACCTCTGCCTGGGAGTTCCAAGGGAACAAGAAACTCCCAAGCCTGACGTGCTGAGAGGAAACAATGGCACGAGGAAGAAATGAACTGGAGGCAAGAAGCAGGGTCTCTTAAGAAGTAAGTCTGAAGCAGCCTCAAACCTGCCAGCAGCTACTGCTGAAGTTCCTTCCCGTACAGCTCCGAGGGAGGAGGGATCACTCACCTGCGGCGACACTGCCCACACGCGATAGCCCAGCACACTTCCCTGCTCCAGGCTGGCAGCAATGTTTTTTCCTGGTTTACCTTCCACTAGATCCAGCTAACGAGGCAGCCCACGGGAAAATCTCTTCCCTTCCTTTTGCAAGTGCCTGCCAAGACCCAGGCGAAGCTCCCCTTCCGGGTGCCGCGGCAGCACCGAGGTCCGGCTGCAGCCCTCACCTCCTGCCCGGGCAGGTGCATTCCCCAGCTGGGTGGCGTCTCAGCAAACCTGCTGCTGCTCTTGGAGACGCTCCAGAGCCGCGCCGGTGTGCAGGTGCTGCTCCTCCCTCCCTCCTCGGGCAGGATCTGGCCTCTGGCCACACACCGATCCTGGAAGGTGGCTCATTTCCTGCCAGCTGGAGGTGAAGGGGTGCCACAGCCAGGGAGCAGCTCCCAGGCACCAAGGTGAGAAGAAGCCTGCAGCCGGGCTGGCAGTGCTAGGGGACATTTGACACATTCGGCAAATATTTGGTATTAAATAAAGTAGCTCCTGCTCTAGTGTATAGGTTAGGGTCATCCAGTCATATCAGGGCTGGATCTTTCTATGGCAGAAGTTCAGGCAGGCACTCAAGTCAGGCAAGATATCACTGTGGTACCATCTTCCCACCAAAAGGCAGCTGCAGAACCCCTCTCCCTGGCAGACAGCAGTACCAGCAGAGTTTACCATGCTGCAGAAGAGCTGATTTCCTGGTAATCCAGTGGGAAAAAAAAGGTAACCGTTTTGAGAGGAATTAGGGAAACAGAAAAGGATTCATTTAAGAGCTGAAGTATAAAAAAAGGGAGTAGCAGGAATGTTGAAGTCAGTAGGGGAAAGAGATTCCCAGACTGATCAATGTCCCCTCCTTCCTGGCTGGGTTTCATGATAGTAGAAGGGATCATTACCGTTAGTCTGAGCAGCTGGAAAATCTCCAGGGAAATCCAGGAAGCAGAGAATGGGACCGAACAACAGCTCTTGCCTGGCTAATGGAAAGGGAGGCTCAGTTATTAAGTCACATGCTACTTTTTTATCAGGCTGTGAGAAGGGAAGCTTAGGATATGCTAATCAAATAGAAACCAAGTAGTGTGACAGGTTCAGGAATTTGTCTGAGAAAAATCTGATAGATCTTTTGAGACTTGTGAAATATCAGTCCAGAGGTTGTTGTCCTACACATAAAAAAACCAAATGGTATGTGATGGGTTTTCCTATACAAACACCTTTGAACAATGAGCTTGACCCCCATCCAGAAAAACCTGGTCTTTTAGTTGGCCCAGTTAGCAAAGAAGTAATCTAAGAGGAAACCTTATTCAGATAGCCATATAGTCATTTAAAAGAGTGGGCTGTAGCTTTATCAGAGCATGAGATGCTTACCATCTCCTTTAGGGAGGTACCAAAAGGAGAAACAAAACAATGGAGGTCAAGAGAGGATGAAACCAGAAGATGTTTTTGCACCCTGAGAGAATTCAGAAAACCATTAGCACACAAAACCATAATCCAGTTACAACTTAATTCTAAAACATTTATAGAGTGTGTGTGCGGGAGTTTGACCTTGGCCTGGTTTTCCCAGTATAGAACGGGTTTGTACATCTATTTTGCTTCCAGCAGGACTGATGAACTTTAGTGGTAACACTCTGCTGTGCCTGATGTTTAATGCTCCCCTATACAAGCAATGTTTTAGCTGCCCCTTAGCCACTAAGATCAAGCTCAAAATCCTCTTCAGCCTAGTCTAGCAGCTGAAGCTACCTAGGCTTCATCTGACAGCCTGTGTATTGCCTTTAAAATTTGCTAACGAGGGTGACATAGGGGCAAAGTTTTAAGCATATCAGTCGCCATTTAGAAATAATTCGCTACCTGTATATGCATATTAGGAAAAGAATCTTCTTTTTCAGAAGGGTTGATTGCATTTCTCTAAACCACAACCATTAAAGCAGTGTGCTGTATGATTCTAGCACTCAATTTGTCCTGACAGAGAGAGGGGAAAATTATACCACACGAGAGCCTAACAAATTAAAATGGGTGTGTCCTGAAAATTTTAGAGGGAACTAGTTTCTAAAATATTTACTAATTACATTAATTACATCCTCTTTCTGTACACAAGTACTAAGATGATTATATGGGGAGGGGAGGAGGAAGAAAGGGTGTTAAGCTAGCCCATTAATAGACCATTAACTTCTTCCTTTTGCTCCTGTGAAACCTATGCTCCATACAGGTTAAAGATGCAAAATGGAAAAAAAATAGACTAAAGAAAATTCCACATTCATGGACAAAGCATTCAGCTGAAGTCTCCAAAGTCATTGGAGCTCATGCAGCCATCTGTTTTGCCATGGTATTGCCCTGGAAATGAGTCTAGTGTTCCTGATGGTAATGCAGCTTACATGTTACCCAGCCCTGGCACCACCTTTTTCTGAGTAATATTATTAGGAGTATATAAAAGCACTTGTCACTTTTCCACAATTTAGGATAGGAAATGAAACAGTAACGTACTGGCTGTTGTAATAACATATAGTTCCATGCTCAACCAGTAGCTTAGACTTCTGATATATGTGAAATACTTCTCAGTGGGACAGAGTGTCATGCACTGACAACAAAAGATGAAAATTTAGGGGTTTTTCCTACCTCATTATTAAAGAAATTACTCCCTGCCTTTTTCTGTGTATGAGTACTTTGCAGAGTGACTTAGGAGAATTTCGCTGAAAACTGAACTAAAGGGATTGTGGATGTTGGAAAAAAGACAAACAAAAATCAATTTATCAAAGTTATAGAAGTTATGACATAAGGTTTGGACTTCACTCCAGATTTCGGGAGTTTGAAACTGGGCTGCCTTTTTTGTCCTGCTGAAATTATTGTAGCAGATGAGGCAACACATCTCTAGACAGGAGGCAGAGGCTTTACCAAGGGCTCTAGCTCGGGTGTGCTTGAGTCAAAGGTTGACCTCACAAGGTAATTGATTGTTAATCTGTGACTGGATACCTGCCTGGAATAACAATGACATCTGTCTTAAGAGCAGCAGTCCTTTGTATGGACACAGGCAATTTAATACTGGAAAATAAAAGGCTGATGTGGAGTTTTGCAGCACAATGACGCCAAATTAGAATTCTAGCAGAAAAAGCTTACAGTTTGACCAGCTTTTCTGAATTAAAACACATTAGTTTTCAAGAGAAAGATAAGTACGTAGCATGAAGGCACAAAGATTAGTCTTACACTAACACAAATTTCTTTTTTTTCTCTTTGCTCTTAAGTCTCGTGAAAAGGGCAGATTTCAGGAAAGTAGAAGTGTTCAGAGCACTGATTGTTGCACAAATGCTTCTAGTGGAAGAGTATAGGATCATGTAAGTCTAATCTGCTGTTGCATTTCTGATCTTGCCAGAAGGATGTAATAACATAAGGCATCCTTGAACCACGTCAGTGTTGCTGTGTCTTGTGACTTCTTTCCAGATTCAGTTCAGGAAGATTTCTGACCGAGAGAGACTGAACTTGGACAGTTCAGGACTTTCCCCTTCTCCTGGATTTGGTCTCGCAGATATTGAATTTCTAGCTGCTGCATTTCTATGATTTTTTCATTTTCCATCTCTGGATTCAACCTCAGGACAGCCGGGCTGGACAGAAGTTCACTGGTGGGAGCTAGAAGATAAAATAGAGAGGACATACACAGTTACAAAGGTCCTGCTCATACAGTTCTTTGGCACGAACAATGGAAAGCATCTTTCAGGGCTGAAGGAATAGATCTAAATAGTAAGAATCTGCAGGATTTAGCAGCTTCTGCAATTAACTTTAAAATATGACAGGTACCACCAGGCAGACAAGCTAGAATGAAACAGACAGTAATAGAATTGTTCATCAAGGACAAAAATGGCTTCTGCAATGAATACTGACAATATGAAAAATATACAAGAACTACTCACCTGTGTCTTGAATTGCCTTTTTGCTCTTGTTTAATCTCAGTGCTGACTGGAGGTCGTGCACCTGGGCATGGGCCACCCTCAGTTCTTGCCGCAAGTCATTAATTTCCTTAATCAGCCTCACATTTTCCTGCAAAACCAATGTGCTCTATAAGGAAAAGCACAGGTACTATCTGGCTGAGCAATGTGTATCTTCATATCTTTGAGAAAGACACTGGGACAGTGTAGAATCAGCATCACAAGCAGAAGGTGCCAGGAATCAGGAGAGTACACAACATTTCAGGTAAGACCACAGTAGATGTGACATAGAACATGACAGTATTCAAACCACATTAGTTCAAAAAACTAATATTTGTTTTGCTTTTCTGACTGCAGCTGCACTCCAAGGTATCATCTTCCTTGCCAGTTCCAAAGGGAAGCTCAGAGCCTTCCTAAACTGGTCCAATTAATTCAGAATTAATGCGAAGAATTCCCATCTCTCCCTCCAGTGTGTATTATTTTGCTTTTCATTTGTCACTATGTATTTGTTCACTTAAATAACCTTTATCTCCTCGAAATGATTCAAAGCCCTCTCCATTAGTTCTGATAGTCATCACTTTTCCACACTCCTTCCAAATTATTAGGAAATATATAAAGCATGCAGAGACTTGAAATACCTACTGCTAACATGCTGTTATAAGGAAAAGTTAGCAATGTATTCATCTTTTGTTCTTTTTTCAGTCAGTTTTCAGCCCATAAAAGTTCAATCCTCTAATTTTTTAGTAGCCTACCATGAAGCATCTTGCTGAAGGAGCTGTGAAAGTGCCAGTAAATGTAATTTACCCATTGTTGCAACAGGTTCAAAGACTTCAGCAAAACCAGTAAGCGCTAATACTGTGAAGGATGATAAAACTGCTGCTCATGATTCAGAAACAGCAGCACCATTAACTCAATATTTCTTTTCTGTATTTAAGAGATTGAAGTGGAATTGTATATTTGCCTCGTACACGGACAGTGTAATACCTTACCACATCAATATAGGGCAAATGTTAAACAGCTGCCATCATACTTGAACCAAGAATAGCAACTATTCGAGCTACCTGTGGTGTTTTTTTTAGAACTTTTGGAACACCGTGGCAATATCTAAAAAAGATAGATGGCAAAAAGGCATGCTTAGGGTACCTCACAATACCAGTCTCAAGCAGTAGGGAACCCACTAAAACAACAGGAGATAAGAACAAGGATTAATGAAATTTTTCCATGAAAATGGTGTCTTCAAATCTTGTTTTTTACTTTTGTTTTAATGATAATTTTGGTTGATAGAGATAATTATATTGCCACAAAAGATTGTGCAAAGCATATGACTCAGTTCCTTCCAGTATACTTATAAAAGTGTTGGCACCACCCAACTGCAGACTGGTCAGCAGCAAAGTACAAAGCTCACTGCACCTCTCTGTATGTGGCTGCACTCGAGGAGTTCAGGTTGGCAGCAATAGCTCAGGGCACGTGTGTGGCAAGATTATCAATACTTCACACTAAGGCAAGTACAGCAGCCGTGCTTTAGTTTCTCCTCAGCTGAAAATCACTGACTGGAGGAAGAGTGTGGGATTCATTAAGATCTGAACTTGTTGGGCAAGAAGAGTTGCTCTTGCAGTGGTTGTGTTGGACTATAAATGCAGCAGGAGTTGGTGTGTGTAGGCAGTTCTGGAACTGTAATATTTTGTTGAGTCTGACTCGTTTAATTCAAGCCTTTAAATACAAATGAAATCTGACTCCATACATTTATTCTAGAGCTTGATCCTGAAAGAACACATGAAGAGGGTAACTTCCAATAATCAGTCAAGGTAATTTTCTTTTGACCAGCTTTCAGGGTCAGGTCACAGCATTCCCCTTTAGGTGTACTTTAGTCATGAGCACCTTCATAGGTTCAGTCCACATGATTGCCTGCTGCTATCGAATCAAGACCTTGCTTTTGGTCTATCAGAAAAACATAATAAAGAGTATCTTGTATGAGGCAATCTGGGCTATGTAGAAATGTCTTGTTTGGTTTGCTTGGTGCCAAAAGGCTGTTGGTTGACACTGACAATATTTTTCTGAAGAGGCCTTCTCTCCAGAGAGATTAGCCTTTAATTCAATATTTGCATTCTGACAGAATGCTTGCACTGCAATGCAATGTCACAGAATGGATTAAAATAAATGTTCACGGGAAAACTCATTGTTACGGGATGTTGTGGCAAAGAACCAATTGTTTCATAAAAGGGACTGATCAAATGAATGGATGATGAGGCCATCAGGTACAATGGCACGTGATATGGATGTAATCTACAGCCTAGGAAGTCTCTACAGTCCTGACTGTCAGAGACAGGTAGGACGTATAGAAAATTTCATCCTATATGGGCTTCAGTTTAAGCAGCTCTACTTCAAGGTTATTCAGTGTCTCTGTTTTTATGTATCCAAAGAAGCCATTACAAATACAGAAGGCTGGAGGAAAAACTAATAGTTGAATAACAGGCAACTTGTCAACTGCTAAGAATAATTAAAATTATCTTGACAGTTCTCATCATCTGCTGCAGCAGTCACTAGTGGAATGTACCTATGAATAATCTCTCAAAAAGGAGGGCATAGCTCTGAAAATGTAAACGCAACTTAGAAATAATAGAAATACAGAGCTAGAAGACTGTCAAGATGTCATTTGCTTTTTCAAAGCAAATCCTGACAGAAGTTTGTCTAAACTAGTCTTAAAAGCCCCCTGTGAAAGACTGGAAGACCGTGATAATTCCTGCTGGTTGTAAAATCTCATTAATCTACTGGACTTCAGAGAACTGCTTTTTCTTTGAAGAAACCAGGCTGGTTAGAATCTTTGATATCTTCATCTTCCAGATGTTTTATTAATTTGGTTTTAATCATCATTTCATGTTAGGCTTACTGATCCAAGACATCAAGTATTATCATTATGAAGACCATCTGTCACCCTATTCCAGCAAGGAAATTCTTCAGGTTATTTTCTGAAGCCATCTCCTTTTGTGGCAAAGGAAACATCTAACTCACAGAAAGAGTGAAAGAATTAAAATAGGGGCAGGGAAGAAGACTGCTGCTGTCTAGCCCTGAAGAAGCAAATTATGAATAAATAGCAAACAACAGATGACTTAGGAGGGGACTGAGATTTAATGATCCTGAGGAAGCATAATAAAGTAACAATGCAGAAAGGGCTAGTGAGGGGAAAAGGAAATGCTGACTGAGCAGAAGGAGATCATGTGAAGAAGAGACTAGAAAAGCTGTCGTCCTAGGATGTCTGGGTGTGGGGCTCTAGGTCCTCCCACTCCAGATGAAAACAAATTGGATCTTTGACCCCAGCAGTCACGAGTTTACTTTGCTTTGTAAGAAACAAGGACTCTGAGCAAGAGATCTTAGTACAAATAGACACATTCCCCATGTATTTCTGAACTTCCTTGAAAAATTTGGATGTGAAAAGCAGAAAGTTCTTCTGAATTCAGACCAGTAGGCATGGGACTACGTGGACAAAGAAAGGTTTTTTTCCTTTTCTTCCTCCAAAATTACTTCCTAAACATTACTACATAGTAGATACAGCTTGACACCCAAACAAGGGCAAATTGACTGTGATGGCAATTATAAATACTGTTTGAAATAAAAAATAAGTACATTAATTTCCTTAAAAACATCCATGCAGCAGAAGTTCCCTATCTCCTTTTAGGGAGTGGGAGATAAACAAAAGTATCCACAAAACAGCAGCCATTTCTGACTTCAGAGATTCTGCTCTTTTTGTTCAGAAAATTTAATGGAAGCACTTGAAAAATGTAGGATTTTCTGGCAAGAAAGCCAACCAAAACTATTTCAAAGTCCTAAGAAACCATAACAGTAAGGTTCCTAAAGTCCCTTTTGCGCCGCCACTTCCTTTGTTCCCCCTCCATACCACAAGGAAAAGGCTTATTACCTGCATGATGCGCATGTAAGCAGTGTGGTGCATTTCCTTGTCCTTCATCACCTTCTTCCTTAAAACTGCCAAATTCCTCTCGTTATACTCTTGCTGTTTCTTGTATTGCTGGTGCAAATCTGCATCTACTGCTTGAGCCTCCACCTGAGAGGGCACAGCATGTTGCCTCAGTAATTACACCACCAGACAAAGCCATGGGCAGGGAGAAAGCAAAGGTCCTGACTCACCATGTCTGACTGATGCACATACTTGGCGTAGAGTTCACGGATACCATCTTTCATTTTTCTGGAATCGTGAATGAAGCTCACACAATTATGAAGATCTGCCTTAAATCGTTTGATGAGGGTTTCCATATCTTGCTTCTGCAAGAATGATGTAGTCACATTCTTATTTGGTTCATCAGAACACTCCATCATGCAATTTTCTAGAAAGTCTAGTGGAACTGGTGAAAACTCTCATATACTTTCTTCCACTTCATTAAAAAAAAATTAATTAAAAACTCACTGGGAATGTGAGCAGTACGTGTTGAATAGCACTGATAGATTTTAGCAGTAATAGTAAGCCAAGATACCTGCATTAGGTAATATCAGTGCCAGCATCCAGAGATGACATCTGAAAACCAGTGGCTCATTATGCTATCGCCCACTGTCCTTTCCCAAACACAGAATCACAGAATATGCTGAGTTGGAAGAGACCCACCAGGATCATTGAGTCCAACTCAGCCGTGCACAGGACATCCCCAAGAGCCACATCATGTGCCTGAGAGCATTGTCCAAATGCTGTCCTACCTTCTTATTTAGAAACAACACACCAACAGTTAAGAAGAGAAGGCAAGGGATAAAACACATCAGACACATGCACAGCTTGCTGATTTCACATCAAGATTGCCTTCTCATTCTCTCTTGGTTTCTGCCAGGCCTCCCTACCTGCTTCCTCACTCATGCACTACCTGCTAAGCTCCTTCACCTTCAACTGCAGTCTCTTTTCCTCCCTCAGTCTGATGTGTTGTCAAACAAGGGGTCCTTGACTCCTCCATTAATGAGACCATTCTTTATGTCATCCTACTAATGCCTAGGTGATATCCTCCGTGCTGCTCCTGTTTAGGCCAAGCATCCCCAGATTTCAGGCTTGGGCAGGAACAAGTAGTTCAGCATTTGCCTCACTGTTCTGTTAAACTCAGGACAATATGTGTTGACACATAAATAACTGGATTTTTTTTTTTTTAATATGAATGCCCTAAGCTGGTTGCAGGCTTGGAAGTTTTGTGTCTTTGTCCCCACTGACCAGAGACTCTCTTGCTCCTTGGACACAACACCCTTGAAGTAACTGTTTGCTCAGATTAATGCTTCACCAGTGTTCTGTCCCCACCAATGTCATTCTGTGGGACCTGCAAGGTGGGGGCACCCCATACCTTCTCCATCTCTCGGTGCACCTCGCGAGCAGTTGCCCTCTGTTTCTGTTGCAGTTGTGTGATGTTCAGCTTCAGCTCTGTGCTCTCCTTGCGGAATTGTTCCAGCTCCTCTTCCATCTGAAAGGAAGCAGCAGGAGGAAATCAGGGCTAAAAGGAGACGTGAAAAAACAACACATAACAGGAAAACCAGAGACTGGAAATACAGACTTGAGGGAATAGGTCCCCCTTCAGGTTGAATGACAACATGAGAAACGTCAATTTTGTAACAACACTGCCCTCTGTCAGAATATACAGAAACCACACAAATGAATGTGCAACTCCCTGTTGAGTCACATTAATTTAAATTATGTGATGCCCCTTCATTTCTTTGAGCTGAATTGAAGCTTTACTGTTCCAGCTGAATAAAAATGGACGAGGTGGAAATGAACAGTCAATACTGGAAAGAGTAAGGCCAACAATAACTAGAACCTGATACTAGATACCTGAAACAAATGGATTGAAAACTGTGGGTACATATGCAGAATACACAGGAAAAAACAATAAAGGTACTACAGCATTTACTTATGGCACAAGATGGTGATCAGAAAACACAACAGGGATTTCATCTTGCTAGTCTGAAGTACATACAAATTGTTCATTAGTTTGCATTTTATTTATAAGAGTATGTCACCATAGTCCTAGTTTGGCTGAGCTAAGGATACATCTCTGCAGAGATCATAGTAAGTTTCTATCATAAATAAGTTCCCTGAATAAATTTGCTGCATGCTAAGTATGAATACATTCAAATTTCCCATGTATCAACTGATGAATATAATTTGTCCATGTACCTAACCCCTAAGCAGAGTTACGTTTGCACAAATCTGCAACATTTCTGAGAGAAGAAATTTACTCTCTTCTGCCAGATCAGTAAAAGAAGTGTCTTGCAAATGCTACAGGGCACATGGAGGGCAACTGTATAAGGATAAGATATATTTTTAAGCAAAATCTAGAATTACATACAGGAACTTAAATAAGTATGTTGATCACTGCTAGCATGTGATAGAAAATTAAATAGCTATTGTGTGCAGATATTTTTATTAGCTGCACGGATATTGAATCAGTGCTGTGTACCCTTGAAAGAAGTCAAGGAACAACCAGGGTGGAATCTTTCATGGACTTGTTGGGTCGTCTTTGTATTCAGACAATGGGCTTAGTAGCAAAAGCCAAATGAGAGTGTTACTCACCTCAGAGATCTGTTTCTTCATTGTCTCAATATCATTTTCACGTGACTCTATTTGCTTCTTAAACTCCTCTATTCTGTAACTCAGTACAAACTTGAAATTTTGCAGTTCCTGATTTTTCATTTTTAGATCATATATATGCTTCTCCTGGAAGAAATGGGTACAGAGATCTGAATCAGACCCAGCACTCTCAAACAGATCCCTAGGACAAGGCACAAATATGGAAGAGGCAAAACCAGCAGTCAGAGATCTTGTGGAAGACTGAACTCCAGTTGCAAATCTACAGATTAGATGGGAGGGGCAAATACTGCTGAGCCATCTACAGATCCCAGAACAGGGGATGAGAAAGTCAACATCCTGAACTTGAGCTCCCCAAGAAAAGCTTAGAATGCCAACTAGAAACCAAAATCCCAAACTGGAGATCACAAATTCCTTAAGTTGAAACTGAGTTTCCAGTCATGTGATATTATCACAACAAATACTATTAAAATAAATATCTCTATTTAATTAAGGGAGGTGATTTTGACCTCATCCAATTGTCCAGTTTCTCACCTTCTCTAGGATAGTTTCAGTTCTCTCTTTAATCTCTGTCTTTAGTGCCGAGATGTCCTTCTCCAATGATTTAATGATGTCTTGCAGCTTCTGCTGTTCCAGTCTCATTTCCTCAATATCCCTGTTTCGGTCCTTGAGCTCTTTCTGTAGGCTGTTCAACTAGAGAGGCAAACAAGTAAGAACTTTACAATCTCCAAAAGCTGTGCACAACTTGGCCATCCTATTCTGCAGCAAACCTTGTAGACAGTGTGGGATAAAGGATATCAAATTAAGATATGATGAAGGAGCATCACATCACTTAAATGCCTGTAACTCAAAAGGGGGTTGAGTATCCATGTTTGCTTTTTCTGTATATTCTGACAAGAACACCTACTGCACTAGAAGGAAAGAAGGAAATTGCATCCAGAAGCAAGAAGAGTATGGATATTATACCTAAGCATCAGCTGCAAATAACACTCAATCCATGGAATATTCTTATAAGATGAACATTTGCCATACATCTCTAAAGATGGAAGACTGGAAGGGTGCCCAGTTCATAGCTCTTGGGTACCCTCAGAATCCCTGCCTCAGTACTAAGATCTGCAATGCCAAGAAAGTTGGAACCAATGAATGGTGCTGGACAAGCAGTAAGGACACATGAAGAAATCCCTGAGGTCTAAAAGACAAGGAAACTAAAGACAGTACCGTGATAGTAGAGGGTATGAAAAGAACCTCTCTGTCTCCAGATAGATACTGGAGAAAATGAAAAAGAAAAAATGTCTGTCTAACATCCTTAGGCAACTGTAATACCCAGACAATAAAAGAGGTAAAAGATTTTATGCCTCCTTAAAAATCCTAGTAAAGCCAATAAAAAATGATGATGCAAACAAACCACAGGGATTATTGCATCAAACGAAGCAGTAGAAGTATTTTACTAATAAAGCAAAGTATTCGATGTTAGAAAAATTAAAAGGTTCATTTCTTTCATGTCATAGGATGAACAATATTATTTACAGTTTAAAACCATGTAGATCAGAGAAAGTGTACTAATAAAAACATACCTCCTTTATCATCTATCTCTAATCATATCAGCAATACAATCAGCCGACAGCTTCTTCTTCCGCCCAAATATTCTAAACAAACTAACCTAAGAATGAGCTACTGTTCTCATATGAAATGCCACATATTTACAAACTAGATTAATGGACTAAATTGACATGCCATTAATCACATTCAATCCTCAGTTATAGGTCTTGTGCACGTCTGATACTAGCACAGAATAAAAGATACCCTTTTATTCATGACTCCTATTTCTCCTTTCAGTTGCATGTTGGACTCCTTTTCTCCCAAGAGCTGTCTCTCATAGTTGTCTTTGATTTCCGACATTTCTTTGTCTCCCTCTTCATAAATTTGTTTCTCCATTTCTTCATGTGCTTCAATCTGCTTCCTCATATTCTCCTTTGCCTGCAGTTAAGGAAAACAAGCATTAGAGAAGGCAAGAGTAAGAGACCAATAAAGGAGAGAAATAAAAGGTTATTTGTAACTGTGTTTCTCCTGGGAGAATCTATATTTAATGGAATATTCAATTGCAGCAACATCATCTAAGATAACTTTTTAGTGGATTAAAGTAACTTTAGAAACTGATAACATACACATTGAAGTTTTTTTTATTTTATTTTTAATAATTCTTAAGACTTGAAAGCTTCAAGCTAGGAATCTGGCCTAACTACTAACATCAGCAAACTTGTTCTGGCTGCAGAAATCACAAACCAGTATCACTTAGGTTCTTTTAAAACTGCTGTTTCTGATGCATTAGGACCAATAAGCACTCAGGTTTGCCTCAGTCTCTGTATGCCTCTCTTCCTACATTCTTTTCAAACTGGTATTGCAATACAGGGCTGCAAACAGTAATGGTGATAGGATTTACTGACTCTAAATATGTAAGTATCAGTTTTCTGGCTGCCTTTTGTCAAGCCAAGTCTTTGACCTCAATGTGCAGGAGTTTTTGAAGTATTCAGGATATTTATCCTTGTTCCCCAAATTATGCAGGTAAGAACCTCAAGGACTCAGGAATGTAATTCACCATTTTTACAATGTTATCTCTTCACTAGAACAACATGATTGACTCTTTCTTTCTTCAATTACTGTAAATGTATCATCTAAGTCACATTAATAAATAGGAATTCTGGGATGTAGGAGAAATGGAGATGAAGCTGAGAAAGCCCAAGGATAATAATCTTAGCAAGTTACTCAAGGTATGAAACCCTGAAAAGCTGGTAACTAAGCTGGGTCTTCCTTATTACTATTCTACCTGTCAAAATATTTTCCCATGGTTACAGGCAGATTAGGATTTGCACAGAAGATGCCAATCTCTCCTGTCATAGGGAACATTTTATCACAGTTCAAGATTAAGTTGGTCAACAAATCAAACTGTAAATCAAGCTTCTTACCTCTTCCAGCAGAACAGATTTATCTTTAAGTTTTTTTTCATAAAATTCTTTCAGCTCCGCCACAGCCTTGCTTTTGCTTTCCTCCAAACTGTGCAATTGTTTCTCGTATTCCTCCTCCATCTTCTGGGATTTCACCTGAAGCTCCTGATATTTCTCATTTTCCACTGAGAGTTTCTGCCTACTGTCAGATTCTGTTAACAGGAAACATATGGAATGGATAAGACTCATAGAAAAGAGGAGTGAATCCTATCCTTCTGCAGCTATCACTGCCTTATTATTTACTATCTTTTTGGCAGTTGGTTGCAATAAATTACAAGTAGAAGTATTTTATCACTTTCTTCATCAGATATACAGGGGCTTTAGACTCTGTAGCCATACAAAATTGACAACTAATTTAGGCATTTCCTTGGGATGACAACCATGGCAGAGCTGTATAAGCTCAACTGCTACACAGTATGAGTAGGCAATGGACTCATTTATGGGGGACTTGCTCTTTGGTACTAATTTGCAGTATTTTTATCTTGATTACAAATCTGGAGTCCAGGTATTTCCAGGCTGTGTGCACCTCCTTGCTGAATTGAATGACTGAACTGTTCTTGCACAGTGAGCTATAAAATAAACGAAGAAATTACTAATCTCGAGAATCAAACCTCTAAGATACAGGGCCCATGTGCATGTTCTCATCATGGGCACGTGTATGGTGCAGTTTGGACAGCCATTTGGTCTGCACCAAATACCCACATGACATATATCCGTTTTCCTTTATGCCTCTAGTAATCTCTCCCTGTCACATCATTTGCTATCAATAAAGCATTTCCCCAAGTTTCTAGTTACAAACACTTGTTATAGTCTAACCTAGTCGTTGCACCTCCCTGGCCTGTTTATCCATCAGCTCAGACAGCTGAACTTGGTGTTGTAGCTCTTGTTTTTCTTTCTCTTCCTGTAAAATCTGGGGGGAAAAATAAGAAAAATACATTTTAATTTGAAACTAGGTAAAGCAATGTCCAAATTGTTTGTGCTCTTGCCCCTGGTGAGGAATACATACATAACAGAAATATGTTTGAAATCTCTCACCACAACTGAGATGCCATGTGTCACTAAAACAAGTTTTCCCATATATTAGTTTGTTTTGACAAGTTAGGCTAAGGAAAGCTAAGGAAAAGCAGCAAACAGAATTCATAAAATAGAGGGTACTGATCCTAATCTAAAAAGAAAAGTTTGTGAGCTACAAAAGCCTCCACTCCTTTATGTATGCCTGCTTGAGGAGAATTTGCAGTTCCATAAATTCTTGTCCAGATATTAAAGTTCAAGCTGCTTCCTGTCTCACTTGAAGCAACTTTGAGGTCCTAAAATGTTGACATTTGCATAGTATGACATAAACCTAAGCAAGAGTGAATTTTAAATGCCATTTGCTTGGAATGTCAGACTGCCACTACAAATTACTTAATCTTCTAAAAAAGCACAAAGAACTGGAGCAAGAAAACAGCTGAGAAATTTCCCAGAGAAGCTAGGAATTGTACCATAGTTACAATATTTTCACTTTCTTCTCAAAACAACTGCATGGGTCTTGCATAAGCAGAAATATTCCATTTGTCTGATGGATACAACCAGAAAGGTTAGCCCCAAGTCTAAAGCTGTCATTCAGTTTAATCTTAACATGTACTGATACTTGGACTGGAAGTACAACTTGCCTGCCTAGAGAAATTTTATTCACCTTCAAAGGCATTTGCTTGCAAGCCTACAATCAACAAGTCTAAAGAATTTTCAGTGTAGCTGAGATTATTAGAACTTTATAGGCAAGTACTACTTATCAAAAGACCTGAAGAACCACAGAAAAAAAACAGCAGAGATAAAACAGAGGTAGAGGAATTCACAAGAATTGAAATGGCTTTCCTGTACAAGGTTAGGTTCTACGAAAGAGAGGAAAAATAGAAAGGTTAAAACTCAGGTTATTTAGACAAAACACAATGAGACAAGCCAAAGAGTCTGAAAAAATGCTTGAAGAAAACATTAAAATGAATAATTGAACCTCCTCAAAAAATAAATATCAAAAACGTACTAAAACATTTGTAGGGCCGAAAGACAAGAAAAGTATAAAAAGAGCACTTGAAAATTACAAGCCTGTAAAATACTAAAACTAATAAGTAACTTGGCAAGCTTTCATACGGAACTCCTTTATGTAGAGTCAAACAGAAATACTGCTTGAAGGGACTATGCACAACCCAACAAAATAAGCAGTAACAAATCATCAGAAAACGACAATATTCACCCAAAAGCTCAAAAAGAACATGCAGTTGACAGGATTGAATCGTGATATATAATCCCTTACTTCAAGTTGTTTTACTGCCAGAGAAAGTACTACTGGATCCCTTACCTTCTACATCTAAAAGAAGTCCAGAAATATAACAAATTACAGGTCAGAAATCCAGTGTGTGCTCCAGACAGATGGACAGAATAGCATTATCGGACACAAATAAATAAAACACTGGGAAGAATTACCATAGCCTTTGCTTTTCAGGGGAGTCCTGCTTCATGACCACAAAGAAATCAATAAGCATACGAACAGAAGACATCTAGGGAATATATTTTACTTTTATTTTCCAAAAACATACAAGAAACTTCAACAGATGTTCTTAAAAATCCCAGCAGACAGGACGTAAAGAAGGTAGCATTAAGGAGAATAATTGTTAGATCCTGCAGCAACTGCAACCTTGTATGCAAAGGAGCTTTTAAGGCACAGTTCCATTTCTACTACTGATCCTTGGTCTCAGGCATTATTTATTGTGCTGGTTTTATGTCAAGATACTTACAGGCTACCTAGGAGAACTCTTGCATCTCCTTGTACCTGTAAGATACTTGACTCAAAGGTAGTTTCATGCTTTATAAATATCAAGAACATCTTAACTGGAAAGGAATGATTTCAGATGCTGTAGGGCATTTCTACATATGTAATGCAAGCTTGAATTCAACTCTTCAGTGAAAGACTTCTTAGTATTTCGTTCTGCAATATGAGTCATACCTGGTGTTTGGTTTTAAGGGAGTCTATTTCCTGAGTGAAATTCTCTTCCAATGCTTTTATTTTTCCTTCACAGTACATGTCCTTGAGACGTAGCTCGTAATCACTTTCTGTCTGTAGATCTCTCACACAAATCTGCAGGTCTAGTATTGCCTGACTCTGTTAGGACATGGATGAAAAAACAGTTTTAAGAGAGAGAATATTTGCCGTTAGCAACAGCTTATTAAAGATGTTTTATTTACATGCGCATATTTATGAACATCACCCTTAACAGAGAATCTTCAGACAGACCAAGAAGTTCTAGAAGTAAGGTTCTTTTGCTGTCTTACAAGACGGTTTATAGAAATGCATTTTCTGACTTCTCTACTCCATTAAAAGTGTTTTCAAGAGATTGGGGAAAGTATTAGAGAAAAATCTAAACATTTCTCCACACTCCCTGTTTGTACAATGCTGTTTGCATATTGACAAGCCACTGTAGCAACTTGCTGTAACCTCTTTGACCAAAGCCATGCAAGCCATATAGGACTGGCTGGTAACAAGCATCATGCAAATGCAATTCACAGAAATCCTATGGTTTATGTTCACAAGTTGCTCCTCCTACCTTCTCATCTATATCTGATCTCATGATCAACACTTCCTCAGCATACTCAAGTTCCTGTCCCCCTTTCAGTCCTCCACCTTCTTTATCATGCACTTTCCAGATAAATATACAGCCATCCTCTGAGGCAGTCAGTAGAAACTGGTCATCACTTGTTACTGTCATCTTAGAAGGAAGAGACAACAAAATAATAGATGAGACATGGAAGAATGGAGACACAGTTTTGTCTAACACCACATTTTTCTCCCCACCCACATACTCCCTTCATTTCTACCACAGAGAGTCAACAGTGGAAATATTAACATAGTCCTACTACCAACATTTTGATTATGTCCTCTACTCCTGTTCCACCCTGGTTGAAATAACAAAGGGAAGGGAAAGAATATATGTAGACACTAGATCTGCTTCTAGTCTCAAAGCAATAGGAAGATTTTTAAAAACCTGAAACAGAAAAGACCTTGTAGACAACTATAGCACAGACAGGCAATTTATACGACAGTTCTGAAGGTCTTTAGTGTTTTTCTTTGAGAAATTGCGTGAGTGACAGATGGCTAAATGTTTTCTTTTGAAACTACAACTAAGCTCACCAAGAACGATCTAGTAATAACTGCTGTCACCTCCTCCAGACCTCCTGTGGCTGCCTGATCTGGCATAGAGTACCTGGGAGCTGATACAGCTTGCAGATGAGGTGAAAGTAGAGTTAATTATTCATATTCTAATGTTGGACTGTGCAAGGATAAGTCAAGGTGCTGTAGTTGACAGTGATACTTAAAATGCCAAAATTATGACCAGTTTTAACAACACAGAACATGTGGCTTCCTGGAGAATGAGGACCTACCAAAGCACACTGAGGGAGCTGGCAGAAGTGCTCACTGAGCCCTTTCAGTCATTTGGCAGCAGTACTGGCTCACTAGGGAAGTCTCAGCCGTCTGGAAATGGGCAAATGTGATGCCCATCTACAAGTGAAAGTGGAGTCACCACCTCTGGAGGTATTTAAGAGATGTGTAGATGTGGTGCTTGGGGACATGGTTTACTGTGGACTTGGCAGTGCTGGGTTAACAGCTGGACTTGATGATCTTAAAGCTCTTTTCCAGCCTAAACGATTCTATGACAAAATCACCTTCCTCCTTCAAGAAGGAGCTGTATCAAAGTTCTGCATCCAATATACCATGTTTTGCAACCTGGTGCAAGCCACTTTTTAGCCAACAGCTTATTCCCTGACATATCTAGAGACAGGGCTCCTATGAATGCTGCAATATTCATTCTCCATGTGCAGACTCAGCCTTAATTTTAACATATTATGCTATGAATTGGGAAGGAGAATCAGCCCTAAAGGAGCTGCGTGCAGCTGGCACCACAGGGAAAAGAAAGAACTCTGTGCTACCTTTGTAACAGCACCTGCATGGGCCTGGTACTCGTTGAAATCCTTCTTCAGAGTTAATGGGTACTTCATAGCTCGAATTGTCCCCAGGGATGTACCAACAAATATCATGCGCCCGGAATGAGAGACAGCCACAGTCGTATAAACAACGTCATAAGCAGGCACTTCGTGCTGGATCTAAAAAATAAACCAACAACACAAACCACCACACAAAACCCTCACACTACATTAAGCATTTGATTACGTATTGCATGAGCAATTCTTATACCTCTGCCTGCAGCAAATAATGCAGTTAAAAGAATCTACATGCCTATAGAAGTATAGCCTGAACAGTAATTAGTATCAAGCTTTATACTTTTTAAAAAAAATTTATTTTAGATTTAAAAGAAATATTTAGATATAAATTCTCTATATTTAGTACAGATATGCAGTATTAAAATTTCAAGCCAAGCTGATGTGTGATCTGAAAGATGCAATGGTTATCACACAAAATTTACTACTTGTCTGGAAAAAAATGTGTGTAGATACAGTGGTAGATGTGATACACTTGTATTTCAGCAGAACAGTTGATACAATATTGCCTAATTAGAATGTTAGCTGGATTAGAAGATTTCTAAGTAAATCCAAGTAAAATTACAAAAATATAAAACTACAACAAAATCTCAGGTTTCATTGTAAAGGACATAAGAACACAAAAATGTCTGTAAATATCACAGCTCTCAAAACCAGACTGATTCCTATTTGCCAAATGGATGCTGAGGAAACCAAAGCACCAGTACCCTCCCCAGAGAATCTAGCAAAATCACAGAGTGCTTGTTAACTCACCGAAGACTCTGAAATTTCTTTGAGAGTTTGGTCAGATCCAACAGCAAAGATAATTTTGGCATCATAAGTCAGAGAAAGGCTGCTGTAGATGCAGGTCTTGAGCACACACTCTGACTCCTTTTTACCTGTCAACAAATTCCACTCATACACAGCACCATGTGTGTCACAGGAGACAAATTTAGTGTCATCTGCACTCCATTTAATTGCATGTACCTGGCAAAAGCAAAACACACCAAGGAGCTTGATGTGTAGGTTATAGACATACAGCATGGAGTTATTTTACTGGTAAATCTGCGATAACTTCAGAATCATACTTCAAAGTCTTACTGAAAAACCTCTAGATGTTTCTCAACCAATTCTATTTTAGCATAAAAAAACCACAAAACCAGTAAGAACTACTTTTTGAACACACTGTCAGGAAAAAGTTCACTTCAATACTGAGTAGTAGATTTTATTTTTATAATTTATTACTGGGATATTCTATTTTGTTCAGCCAGCTGCCAATTATTCATCTCCAATTTAAGGACAGACTTTTCACATATATCTACTGCATGAGCATTTTGCCTTCTGACCAATGAAAACTGAGTTTTCTATTTCTGTTTTTACTTTTTGGGGCCATTTCAAGATCCAAAATTGTACTTTACCTCTTCAAAATGCATCTTATCAACTAGTTAATATGTTAATAAGTTGTACTGTGTAAGATTTGTTTACTAACCTTCCCAGTATGTCCTTTCAGATTAGTAACATTCTCAAAGGTGATGCTGGAATAAATTTGAATCACATTTCCATTAACTGCAGCAAAAAGATGTCCTCCATTACTGAATGAGCACTACAAAAAGAACATAACCACCCATTACTGTAGATGGAATGGATAAAAACATTCATGCATTGAATTTCAATTACATCCTTTAATATCAAATTGTTACATGAAAAGAAAACTCCATGACGTAATTAGCCACTTACAGCTTTCTCAATCAATGCCTTCCCCTGTAAAATTCAGTTCTTGAGTATTTCTGAGTAAATTATCCCTTCTGCTGCTTCCCAGGTCCACACTTACACATCAGCCTCTGGGCCTGTTCTCCAATAGTCAGAATCCATTTCTCTATGCTTTGATACAGGATATCCTATATCCTACTAAGATGTATTGGAGAAGTTTCTATTTTCTATCATGTTCTTCACCACTCTGCTCCCCATAACTCCCCAATTTCATTTTTACACCACTCCTTACCTCTCTACACTTTTTCACAGCAAACTCCTTGAAAACATGCATGTCCTCATACAGCAGACTTATAAATCGTAGTTTGTCAGAAAACCCAACCAAACAGAAAAAGCCCATGGGATGAAGTGACACTGTGTATGCTTCCTCCTGGTATTCCTTACACAGCTCCAAAGTGCTGAAAGAGAAAACCATTGAGCTGTATGGAATAGGACAAACTCCCCACTGCACAGGACATTTGACAGGACGTTATCTGGCCCAGCAAGGACACCTGCAGCTACAATCTGACTCTGCCTTGTCCTTGAGGAAGTGTTGTTATTCAGTTAAGCAATGATCACAGAGATGTTACAGGAAACAGAAACAAATATCACTTTCTGGTTCACAGAGAAGGTGTGGAAGGTGCAAGAGCAAATCCTTGTGTACTGTAGTATAATGAAGAAGGTAAATGAATTGCTGATTGCAACCTTACACAAAGATCTCTTGTTGCAATTCTACACAAACACCTCTTGAGATTTGTTTTTCCCTCCAGGGAACCTCAACAGCTGGAATCATTTTGCTTAAGAACTATGGCTAAGAAGAAGGAGATGGGACAACAATATCTTAAGACAAAGCTGAATGAAACTTTCTTGAAGAGTTTTTTCCAAAACACATGAAGTCTGACACAAAAATAGCTTAACAGAAAAGGCTTTGTGTTCTTTTGGCACCAGTTTTAAAGGCACTGCATATTCACACTCCCCAAATCATGTCAGTAATACCATTTACATCCCACACCACACAAGAATTTTACGAGAACAACTCTCACATTCATATGAGATTGCTGCTGCTGCCTACTAAATACAATATACAAAAAAAGCAAGAGGTAGTAACAAATACAAACAACTCTTTACTTCATCTTGTAATTCCAGATGCGGACAGATCTATCCAGGGAACACGTAGCAAGAATGGGTTTCCAAATACACATGTCCAGACCAGTGATTGAATTAGAATGCAATGGGAAATTCAGATATGCAAAATAAGATGTCTTCTCCTGAGAAGGAATGAGAACATTAAGAAATCACAAATATTTCATTGCAGGCAGTAAGTCAGATAAAAAAAAATCTATTATGGGTCTTTGCATACAGTTGTAGAATAGATTTGAGGGAACCATTTAATCCTTTCACCGCACTGGTCTGAACATAACAATGTTAAAAACCTAACAATGTTAGTTTTAAGTTTATAATTAATAATCAAGAAAAGTGACGCAGGGCAGAGCAGTGAGAGCAGAACATAATTGTAGGTATATAAAAAAAAGGCAAGTTAGATAAATAAATAAAACTGGACCTGCAAGAATTCAGTTAATACCTTCTAGTCATGCAGATATTTAAAAAGAAGTCAAGTGCTGAGTGATAGAAAACTTCACTAGGATGTCTAGCCACCACATGCTGGAAGTGAAGCATCAATAAAATTTTAGACTGCATGTGGAAACAGGACCCCAACTACAACCCCTCCTCCTGTAAAGATCTTTCCATATGCCTGTACACAGCTTAGGTACTCAATTCCATATGTCTATTTCACGATAATACATTTTTCACTTGTCTTTGTATTATTTAACTCTTTCAGAGTAGGGAAGCTTTTTCATTATGTTAGTATTTCACAAAGAGGTTTCACTTCTAGCTAGGACTTCAACAACTATCATTTTAGAGTCAAATGAGATTCCCACGGCTGTTCCAGCTTTATCTTTGCATTAAAGTTTCTGCATATTACAGTGAAGCACAAACCACTACAGTTACATTGAGGATATCTCAGTTAAAGCCTTAGTGAAGTGGTTCAGCAGTAACAGGTACCCTTAAATGGTCTGAAGTGTCCTCTATCATTCTGCTGAATAGCATCAGGTATTCACATGGAGGGATGCTTGAGCAAGGGGCTACAGAAATACTGCTCTCAGAGAAGCACACAGAGCACTTCATATCTTGAGCTTTAAGGGTTCATTTGAAGGATTTTATGAGAACGCATCATAGAAAACAACCCTGAGTAGTCTGTGTCATTACAATACTGGACATGAAAGCTGTGGAATGTGACTGAACTGCACCTACCCTTATAAGTTTGGTGGAGAACATAGTAAACATGTAGAGCTGATTTTTATTTGTGCTAACGACCATCGTTTCCTCAGAGGGGCTGAAGCATATACATGTAATGTCCTGTCTTCCTGACTTTTTTGGCTCAGTGCTGAACAGGTCCTGAGGAAGCTGCACAAGAAAGGCATCCCATGGCTGTGCCAGGTTTCTGTGTTTTGGTAGTGGGCATGCACACACACAAACTTTTGTTGTAATGCTCCTCTAATAAGCACATACATAATATCAGCAAGACAACTTGCATATTTAATAGCACATAACTACTACAAGGCGGGGAATAAAGGACAAGAGGACAACCTAACGGTATCTAGAACATTACAGCTGAAATAAAGTATCAGAGGACATTTGAGTAGTAATCTGAAGTACTGCACTAACCAAGAATTAAAATGGTAGTAGAAAAATATCAAGGAAAAAAAATAGCAAGTGTCAGAATGAGAACTGCCTAAAAATTCCAATTTCAGAAAACCAGTTCTTTGTAATATATCATTAAGGTAGATAAGTCTTATTACAGGGTCCCATGCATAGGAAAGATGTGACCTTTCAGAATGAGAGTATGAAGTCTTGACCAGCTCATTAGAGTTAAATGTTCTTATCCAGGGACTGCAGTAAGTCAATGCATACAGTTTGCTATAGAACAGTTAGAAGGATTATTTAAGACTAAGAATGCACAGGTCTCATGACAGGTCTAATAAATACCTGAGGGGAGAAAAGCTTCTCCTTGGAAAAAAACAAGCAGCCAAGTTCTTCAAAACTGATGTAAACTACCTCTTAGTCCCAAAAGTCTCCACAAATAGAAGTTTCTTAAAGGTTTCCTGAAGTTTAGCAGCCTCAAAGCACACTTTACATGTGGGAAGGGAACATACAGAACTACCTTGCAAAAGGTCATCAGTCACTGACTTTCAGTGTGACCTTTGACAACTCCTTTCGACATCACCAGGACAGTTAGCTAATGCTGACAATGGTATTTAGCAATGTGCTAAAAAATATTATTAATAACTGAATCAGAAGCACTCACAGTTCTCTAAAGAGGGCTCTGCTGCATAATTGCTTAGAAAAGCTTTTTTCCTCCTTACCCAGACTTCTTGACTCTCCTCGTAGATCTCCTTTTCCTTGCTCTTCTCAAACAGAAGAACAACTCCTGGGCTAGGTGAACATGCAAAGCCTTTGGAATACGCTGCAACTGCAGATATTTGAGGCAAAGAATGCTGTTGTAAACCATTATCTTCAAAGGCCAGTCCACTAGAAACACCAGAAATGCAATTAGGAAATGCATAAAGACTTAAAGAAGCACGAATCGAAAAATGCTAAGCAGCAATCAACATCATAAACTGGACAAGAAGGAAGTAACTAATCTGCAGGAAAAAGCATGGAATTATTACTAATAATATTTAACAGGTTTACCTCTCATGTTCTTTTGTTGTATCTTCTTCTAGTTCCCTGGGTGGTTTTCTGTACTCCAAACTTGTCTCCCAGTGCAGCTCTCCTGTTTCAAACATGCTAAGTTTGCCTGTGTCAGTGCCACATATAACTTCCTCCTCAGACAGCCAGGCATGGCACAAGTAGTTTTCTGGCTCTCCCCTTTGTAAATTCATCTGCTTTAAATATCCTTCACTGTACTTGAAAAGTTTAAAAAAGCCATTTCCAGTGATACAAACCTGGGTATTGTCTTGAGGGTTAAAGCTCACCTATGGAACAAAAAAGAGAGGAAGTATTTTTTTCCACTATGTTCACAAATAAGCAAATATTATACCTGTTCTGAAGACTTTCTATACCAGATACAGGAAAACAAACAAGGGAAGACGGTTCATAGAAACATACAGGAATATCAAAGAGAGTAAGAATTAGCCATCATAACTACATATTGCGGTTTTCCCCCTTTCAAAAGTGTGTCTATCAAAATTAAATGACAAAAATAAGGCCAAAATACCTCTTTACTACTGATTAACAAATTCTTTCAGTAGCAAGTTTCCTGAAAAGTGGGACCATTTGTTCTCAAAAAGCCAGGAATAAGTTCTGTATTCCTATATTTCAGGCAAACAATATGCACATGAATTCACACGATTAGGTGTTTATTTGTGAAAATGATGGAACAGCCATCTCAAGACTCAACATGAAGGATAGGAGAGGAAGTTTGAAGTAATTTTTTATGCCTAGTAAGACTTTAGACAGCCAGAGTCTTTACAGTCCCCTCTCTTTAGGAACTGAGCTCATGAATTCAGGAATTCACCCAACCTCTGCTTGTAACTGTACCCCAGAAAAAACGGCAGCTGGAGTCCAAGCAACATGTGTACTGAAAGTATCTGACCTCCCTACTGAAAGATTCTAAAAAAAGGCACCGAAAGCTGGACACAGAAATTGTTTGTGTGCCATCAGCCTGCTCCTAGCCACTCTTCTCCTCTGATCTGATCACAGAAGGCTGCGGGACAGAAAAGGTGCACTGAGAGCTTCCAAGAAGTGTGTTACAACTACTGAGCACAGCCAATCTATTTAGTGTGTGCTTTTGCAGGGACGCAAGGGACACATTGCACACTCACTGGCCTGTGGTGCTGGCCCCATAACATAGATCTCATGTGATTTAAGAGAATCTCATGTGATACAACAGATACAGACATGAGAATGTCCATTATGGGTCAGTGCAAAACTTTATTTAGCCTAGTGTCCTATTCCTGAGGGAGGCCAACAGCAGATATGAAGAAAGCTCAGAGAAACTGTATGAAATCTACCGCGGGGAGCCCTCTCCTCCTCTTGCCGTGGATAAAAGCCATGTGGCCACGGGAAAATGCATTGTGCACATTTCCTGAAGGATGAACGTACGTCCAACCTCGCACCTGCTACTTGTTGAACTGAAGTTTGATCTTTTTATCCACCTATTTGAAAAGTGAAGTATGCTCCCGAAGAACCAGTCAGCTGTGAACGGGAATGTTAATAACGAGCCGCAGAGAGGCTGGCACAGCGCGGGTTTGGAGGTTTTGGAAGCAGGCGGAGCTGGAGCCGTTACCTGGCAGGGGCCGTCGCCCGCGGCTTCGAAGCGGACAGCCGCCGCCAGCTGCTGCTTCTCCCAGAGCCAGCAGGTGA
>VZTF01002539.1:0-25352 GCA_013397755.1 Cnemophilus loriae | reverse complement strand
GGCGCTGAGCTTCGTGCTGGCCGGTGACGCTGTGAGGCTCTTCACCCGGTTCGCGGGCGAGGGGCGGGCGGCGGTGCGGGTGGGGCCGGACGGCGCCCAGGTGCTGCTGTCCGACTGCCCCCCGGACGCTCTGCGCCGCTTCCTCCGCCTCCTGCGGCTCAAGGTGGCCGCCGGGTCGCGGGACGCGCCGCGCCGCCCCCGCCTGCTGGACCGGCCGCCGCCGTCCTTCTCCGTCATCAGCCCCGTGCAGGAGCGAGACCTGCCGTGCGGCCCCGGCCGCCGCCGCCGCAGCGAAGAGCAGGGGGAGCGTCCGGCGGAGGTGAGTCCCGGGGCGAGGGGGCGGTGCCGGGGAGCGGCCGTGCCCTCCCGGCTCACCCTTCTCTGTCCCGCAGGTGCCCCGCGCGGAGAGGCGGCCCCCGGCGAGGCTCTCGGCGGAGCAGGAGGCGGTGCTGGGCGCCGTGCGGAGCGGGAAGAGCATCTTCTTCACCGGCTCTGCAGGTGAGGGGCCCTGGAGACTCTCATCGGCTCCTTGGGGAAAGTCCTGGCCATTGACCTGTTGCTTCTCCCTCGAAGGGACTGGGAAGTCGTTCCTATTGAAGAGGATCGTGGGCTCCCTCCCTCCGAACATCACCTACGCTACAGCTAGCACGGGAGTGGCGGCTTGTCACATTGGTGGCACTACTCTCCATGCCTTTGCAGGTGATGGCCTGCCCGACAGCCAGGGGCTGGGAGCTTTTACTCCCTTCCCAAAGAATCTGGAGCATCCTAAAACACTGCCTTTTTTGGCCTCTGACAGGGATCGGCTCTGGGAAGGCACCACTGGAACAGTGCATTCAGCTGGCAGAGAGGCCGGGGGTGCGCCAGCACTGGCTGGCCTGCCAGCACTTAATTATCGATGAGATCTCAATGGTGGATGGCAAGTTCTTTGACAAGCTGGAGGCAGTAGCAAGGTGAGCAGTTGTTGAGTCAAACAACTAGCAGAAATTAATTTCCCTAAACTTCCAAGCTGCTTCCTTTCTTTAGTTTTGTGAATGGATACAAGGCAGCTGCTTGTACAGAACTGTAAGGAAGCATGAAATCATAGCATCTGGGCCGATCTTTACCATGAGATAGGTTTTGGTCATGTCTACTCCTCACTCACAGCTGTGGCTGTTTGGGTTGTTCTCTCCGTCTCCTGAGATAAGTGTTGCCTATAGAGCTGAGTCCAGAATATACAGCTGTGCCCACAAGATCTCTCTTGCAGAGAAGCTGTAGCTGTAGTATAACAGCCACTAAAGAACCAAGACTGGTAATGACCTCTGGGGTAGGTAAGCAAAGCAAATTTAATGTCTTGTACTAGCATTGCTTAATTATTTGAGCTCTTCTGGTGCAGCTGGGGACAAACATCTTTCACTGCAGGTAGTCTCTGTTTGAATATACTGACAGATTAAGAAGTAACTTCTGGGACCTGACTATGTCCAGGTTCTGGAGGACATTCAAAACTTCTCTTCCATCCCTTTCAGGGCAGTCAGAAAACGGGATGAGCCTTTTGGAGGAATTCAGCTAATTATCTGTGGGGATTTCTTACAACTACCCCCAGTCTGCAAGGCTAATGAAGAAACCAAGTTCTGCTTCCAGGTACAAAACTGTTCCTAAACTCATTCTCATACTTCAAGTCTGCCTCTTTCTTAACAAGAGAATGATTTTTCCAGGCAAAAAGCTGGAGGAAATGCATCCACATAAACATGGAGCTGACTGAAGTGCGGAGACAGACTGACAAGACCTTTGTCTCAATCCTGAGTGCAATCCGTTTAGGCAGGTGAGGAGAAATCCATCTCTCTTTGTAATCCCTGCTCCCCACTGATGGAGCAGAGGAAACAGCAGTTTGTCATTTTTGTGTGCTCTATCAGGAATGTGTAGCTGTGGGCAAAAGCTATAAATGCTTTAGTTAATGTAGACAGGTTTCATATATGCTGCTCTGATAAGGAAGGACACTTCCTAGGGTCCCTCTGCAATTTCTGTGAATTAATTCAAAGGATCCTGAGCTGGCAGTGGCCAGGGCAGGGCTGGTGCACACACTGGCTCTGCTCTCTGACTTTATGCCGGTATCTTTCTCTGTTCTCTCTGGAGGCCTGCAGCTTGCACAGATGGATCCAGCAGTGTGGAGGTTACTGCTGCTCAAACTTGTTCCTGATCACTTTAAAGAAGAATTCTCTTTTCCTGCCTACCAGGTGCACAGAGGAGGTTACCAGAGCACTGATGCAGACGGCTGCTCACAGGTATGAGCGTGATGGGATCCTGGCTACGAGGCTCTGCACCCATAAAGATGATGTAGAAATAACCAATGAGAGACGCTTGCAACAGCTACCAGGTGAACTTGGTGTAGGAAACTGCTGGCTTTGGGGCTGAGCTCTGCCTGGATGCAATGAGGGTACTGGGGTGTCAGGTGGAACTAGCATTCTGTCATGCACAGCAGCACCAGTCCAAGCTACGTGTGTTGGAATTGAGTTGTCTGAGGAAAAACTTTACGGTTTTTTGTTTAAAAATCCACACTGTCACTATTTGGTTTGTAATAGACAGCAACCTCATTGCTTGCTGTGAGGTACGGTGGATAATTTACTACCTCCACACCCCTGCTTTTTCTTTCTATAGCATCTTAGAAAGGCCATACTCTATCCAGCCATGCCTTGAATTAAGGGCTATTCAATTTTTTGCCTCCCTTGTTGGCCCTTGGATTCTTCCTTAGTCTGCTTTGGAGATCTGGTGTTGGTAGCGAGTGAAACTGCTCAAAATGCTGTCTGCTCTGTTCTTATTTACTGCTGACCTTTGATTCTTGTACCTTCTCATGCTCTGGAAGTTATATAGGAAAGAGAGGCAATAGTGAGCTCTCTGCTGTTAGATGTGACAAGGTTTGTGTGAGGATGTCCTAGCAGCAGAGCAGAATGGTATTAAAAGAGGAATTGCTGTTAGAAATACATGCTGAACCTCCTGAAATGCTGTGTAGAATACATTCAACAGTTGCAAGTTCTGTCTTTCTTTCCTTAACAGGAGAAGTACACGTGTTCGAGGCTTTGGACAGTGACCCAATGCTAGTGAAGTTAATTGATGCACAGTGTCCTGTGGGTGGTAGAGTTGAGCTAAAGCTCGGAGCTCAGGTAAGTGTGTGTACATACAAGTGTGATAGACCAGATCAAATGACATAAGAAAAATAAAGGAATATCAGAGAAATGGATAGAGTAGATTAATATATAGAATGCAAATTCAATCTAGAATGGCTATGCCAGGCCAACAGAAGACTCTTCCCCAATCTTTGTATCTTTTCTGCTTAGAATCTTACCCAGACAGAGGATGAGTACAGGTCCATGTCTTGGGGACAGTGGTGATTGCTGACTTTGACAGACAAGTCCAATCAAATTTAGAAGCTTTCCAGTGGCAGAGAGCACAAGCAGTCCCTGCCTGTAGTCTCAGCCCCACGTACAGCAGCCCTCCCCACCTGTTAAAGGTATGGCACAGCTTGGCAAATTTGCTGGACTGGGCACCTAGCTCTGAGCTAAGGCTGTCAGAGCGGAAAGGATGTAGGGTTGTACTTAGTAGTAGTACTATTTGTTTTGGTAACTTGTTCCTGAGCTGTTCCCAGAATCTATATATGCATAGGCTGGTTGGTGCCTGGGGAAGGGGAAACTGTTCCTTGGATCTGAGCTCACAGCTGTGGACAGAAATAGCTCAAGTAAAGTGTTTCATGCTGTAAAATGATGTAGTTAGGAATCCTAGGAAGGAAAGGCTGTGAAATAGTACCAATCAAATTGGAGATGGTGCTGCAATAGGCAGGATAGGAGGATTTGGCCAAATCAGCCTGATGTGCTTATGCTTCCTGGCAAGAAGTTTAATTGCACGTGGTTGAACAGGCTGTAGAACCAGTGCATTTAAGATTTTTCTTTTTCTCTGTAGGTGATGTTAGCAAAGAATCTGGATGTGTCTCAAGGGCTGGTGAACGGCGCACGAGGTGTTGTTGTAGGGTTTGAAAGTGAACAGAAGAGTAAGTAAGCCTTTTGATCTTTTGTTGAAGAAAGTGGGAAAATAACAAAACAGTTTGTCATTGGTGGCTGATGACTTCTTAATTTTGTTTACAGCGCGGTAATAACTTGAGTGAAAGCAGAGAGATCTCTGCAAGCTTGGGGCTCTCACAAGCTGTGATGTCATACACTGCATCAGCTCTAGCTATCTGTAGGCCTCTTGTGTTCTCTCTCTTCTGTATTCTGTATGCAAATGTGTATGCTCATTTGAATTTCCTGTTTGTTCTGTTGAAGCACGTTTTGATGGATTTTTGTTTGTTTTTCTCGAAGAATAATGTTCTTCTATCTGCAAAATGTATTTTTCTCTGCATCTCAATTGATAAAATACCTGACTTTAATTCTCTTGCTTAAATAGGTGTCAAACATCATTTCAGGACATGCTATTTACTGTCTGTGGATTTAGGTTTGCTTTAGGCAGAAAAAAGGTGTTCTTAACCTGCTGACATCCTGGCTGTTGAATACATCCCTGTTTCTTTCCTGCTCCCATTCCTATAGGGCTGCCTAAGGTGAAGTTTCTCTGTGGGGTCACACAGGTCATAAGAATGGAGAAATGGGTCTTCAAAGGACCATCAGGAGTTCATCTGAGTCGTCAGCAATTACCTTTAAAATTGGCATGGGCCATTTCCATTCACAAGAGTCAGGTGGGTGTTCTTGTATAGCTGTCTACAGACTTTTACACCATTATAAACCTTATTTCCTGGGTGAGCTTGCATTGCTGGTGAAACACGAGGGAAAGCTGAAAGGCCCTTGTTGGGGGGGAACTCTACAATATGTGTCTAGCTGCAGAGAGGTAGCATCTCTTCTGCTTGTGATGCTTGCCTGTAGGGTCACAGATGGGCTGTCAGTACTACTGGGGTTTCCATAAGGGCACTGCCATCTGCAGAGTTGGTGTTGGACTACAAAGCAGCATTATGTACCACTGCGGGCTGATGAGGGTAGTGTTTCCATGAGAGTCATCAGCATTAGGGGCCCTGAGCTCTGCAGTGTAACTGAGGAGGCTGCTGGAGCCACAGCTGTGCTCTTCGGGCTGGACTTGCCCTTTGGTGGTGTGCGGTGGGGATTTTTTTCAATATACCTTTCAATGTAACAGTGTAACGTTTTCAAAGTTCCTTCCTTTCCAGAAGACTTCATACTTGATAAGTACTGGTCTTGGAGACCTGTGAGTTTGTTCTCATGCCACAGTTTAAACGAGGCTATGCTGTAAATTCTGCCGCACCTGGGACAACTTGTGAGATAGGGCTGGACAGGCCCTACCCAAACTCTCTCTCAGGTCTGCCTGAGGACTGCTTGAGAATGGTGCCTGCTCCAGTTAACTACTAAGAGTGAAATCAGCAGGATTTCTTTCCCTGCTGTGTTGATTAGATGGGATTTATGGAGTTTCACACAACAAGATGCTCACTGGAGTTAGTGAATCCTACTTTTTGCTAGGAATTTCCTTTCTACTGATTCCCATATTTAAATCAATTACCTAGTCAAACAAGACTTCCTTTTTTTTTTAATCAAGACCAAGGATGGTACCTTGGACAGTCTCACAGGACAGGTTAGTGTTGGTACATCACAATGTTCTTGTTTGTTTGCTCTGTAACAAAGTTCTCTGTGCCTTTGATAGGGCATGTCTTTAGATTGTGTGGAAATCTCCCTGTCTCGTGTCTTTGAAAGTGGGCAGGCTTATGTAGCCCTCTCTCGAGCTCGAAGCCTTGCAGGTCTCCGTGTTCTGGACTTTGACCCAAAAGTAGTGAGAGCTGATCCTGCTGTGCTGCAGTTCTACAGACAGCTGAGACGTCATCAGCTTCTAACCCAGGTAAAGAAAAATCTCATGCTAGCAAAGCCTGCCTTGTGCAACCAGGATAGACATGTTGGCAGCAAGATGTTTCTTTTTCTTCCTAAGCAAGATCAATTCTTGTAGTGGCAGGAGAGAGGAAACTGCAGAGAGGGCATGGTGGCAGGTCAGCTCTTGGTGACAAAATAGCTACTGTAGTGTTGAGGTTGTGTAACACTACCTGGCCCTCTGGGTGAAACGATGGGTTGGGATTCTTTGATCCTTCTCGTGCAGCAAGGAATGAAGAAGTGGGCACAAAATAATTTTTTGGTATTTTTTTTCTTTTTCTTTCTCCTCAAAGGATTCACTACATACCCATTCAGATGTTGATGAGAAGGAGAACTGGAAATACAACTGAGAATGCTCTTATGGTTTCTGTGAGGTGTCAGCACAGACTGCGGGGATGGAGTGATCTTGTTGTTGTGTGTATTTGATAACATAGACAAAGTCAAAGGAAATTTTTTAGATGTTTGCTTCATTCAGCTGACTCTGGATATGTAGAACTATCCCCATCTCACACCTCTGGAATTTGGAAGGCTTCTGCAGACCCTTTCTGAGCTCCCAGCCTTGAGTACTCCTGTGTCACAAATGCAACTCTAGCAAACAAAATGACTGAACAAGGATGTGTCTGAGGAATGTTTCTACAGTTTTATCCTGTCTGAGGGACCTTCCTAACATTTTGTCCTGCCTGCTAATTGTGCTTTATTTTCTGCACATATAGACTGAAACCTGTGTGCCTTTCTTCAAGTATACCACTGTTGAGAGATGGAAAGTGTGTGTCCCCTTTGCTTGGATGGATTGTTCAGAGGGGCTGCTGACACAAGGGAAAGCAGTGCTAAATATCTGGAATACTTGATTCTCCTGCAAGAGAAGAGCTGTTCTTGCTGCTTGACACCAGGAGGCTTTGCGTAACCTCTTTCACAAGCAGAACTGTCAGAGTTGCACATTGCCTGTTATGCTGATACATAGTATTTTTATTAGTCTGTTGCATACAATAAGAGGTGATTTTTTTTAACCTTTTGAGATGAGCTGGCACTATTTAAAAATAGGAGGAAGTCCTACGTCTTATAATTATGGAACTATAAGAACTGTGAAGATTCATTACCCCATGAGCAAGAAAGGGGGTGAGAGGAGATGGGTGTTGGTGGGACTCCCTCCTGTTTAAACACATGAGGCTCTCATTCAGATGGGAGTTTCTCCTGGAAAAAATATGTCTGACTAATAAGGTGGAACTTAAATGTGCAATAGAGAAAAATAGCTAAGGACATGTGAAGTGAGCTGTAACTTCACTTGTTTCAGCAAAAGCAGAGACAAGCAGAACTAATATACTGTGTTCTTAATAAAGGAGAAGCTTTGGTCTTTGTATTTTAGCACTTTGCTTAAAGCTAAAGTAACCTGTATATTTTAAAATGTTTTACATATGGGAATAACATGAAATAACATCCAGCTGGAACTTGTCTCTTGCAGGGGAATGTCTCTAAAAAAGCCTCTGCAGTGTAAGCAAGTTGAAGGCCATTTCTTGGCAGCTGCTCTCCTTCAAGCCAGGAAAGGATGTTGACTAGCCAATGGTTAACATAACAGAAAACAGACTTTGATAGGATTTCAAAATGTATTTTTAAGTGTATTTTTAGTGTTTGTTTTGTTTTGGGTTGTTTGTTTGTTGTTGTTTCTTTGTTTGTTTTGGTTTTTTTTCTTGGCTTGAGAAGGTAGAGTCTTGGAGGAAGCAATAGTATAAGACAGAAGCGTGACTATTATTCAGAGAGGTTCTTAATGTATCAGCACATTGTTTCTTCAAAGAAGTTTGGTGGGGAGCGGATGAAAGTACCTGGAGGTGGAGCTGCAGCCTATGGAAGGCAAGTCCCAAACCCTGTGCTTGGCCAGGGGCCTGGTTTCAGTTAGCACTCTTGTGGGTTTTTAAAGATGGGCTGATGCAGTATGATGAGGGCTTTGGGTTGCATTGGAGGTTAAAGTGTGGGATCTGAAACGCCCAGGATGTTAAAGTGAGTTTTACTGTTGGGGTAGACAGCTATGAAGAATATGCTAGGCAAGTCCAGTCATAGACAATACATTTATTTATTGACTGATTATGTAAGAGCAATGAGATAATGCAGGTTCTAATCCTTGAATACCTCTTAAAAAGTTCCTGTACCCCTGTAATTGCAAGATAATTTAGAGTGTAAGAGTGGTGGTTACATACAATGCAAATAAACTTTTAATTGTGATCTTGTGAAGCAACTCACTTAACTGCAGCTTTCATGGATTTAGGGACTGAAATCTTTCCAGTTGTATTAGGGTGGGTGGGTTGGTGCCAATTTGAGATAAAATGCTAAACAGAACTTAAAGATAAAAAGGTTAATCAATATTTCATTTAGTATTAAATCTACATGAAATATTGTGGATGCCTTCTCAGTGGTGGAACTGTGGGAGCAGAATAGCAGTGGCTTTTGAAGGGCTGGCAGCTGTTCTGGGGCCAAACGGTGTCCATCTGTGTAAATTTTGGATGTTCTCACTTCCAGCTAAAGCAGATATAGGGATGGATGCTGAGGTTGAAAGCTGCTATTTAAATCTTAGAAGAAGCAGTCAGGACAAATCTGAGCTGTCAGGCTCTGTCATGGCTTCCCTTTGGTCGGGATTATGATGAGGCCTTTTATTAATGGAATAATGCTTCCATATACATGAGCTAAAAATCTTATAATACAATAAATATCCCTTCTTCCACATTCTCCATAACATGTTAATTTTTCCTGCAGAGGCACTGTCTAGAGCTAGAACTCAGTACATCACCATGGGATTCAAAAAAAACCCCACAACTTTTTATTGTGGTGATTTTACTGGAAGAACAGAGGTGCTCCTCCTCTCTTCATTAGTCAGTCAAACGAAGAAGAAGCGGAAGACCGAGCAGCTTTTTAGAGGAGGCTGCCCCAGGCCCTCCCCAGCATGTCTGGCGCTTGCTTTCAGCGGCTGAGACGAGGTGGGCTCAGCGGGCTGGGTTTTTGCAGGCACAGTTCACGGGGCTCATGACAGAGCAAGCCCCTGTGCCGTCCTCGGCTGGCACAGCCGAGAGCTCCTGCTTCTCCCCTGCCCTGCCTGGAGCTTCTCCACAGGCTCTGCTTCTTCAGGGCAAAGTCTGCTCCGCCACGGTCTCTCCGGGGCTGCAGAGGGACCCGGAGCTCGCTGTGCCGCTCCGGCCTGGCTGCTCCCAGGGCTCCCTTCTCCCGCGGATTGCCGCACGCCCCGCAGTGCTGCCCTCAGTCTGTTGTTGCAGAGGCTCGGTGTGCTGGCGCTGTCCGGACCTGGCCAGGTCGGGCATGAGGCAGCCCTGACCCCTCCTCACAGAGATTCCCACCAGCACCCGGGCTGGGACAGCTGGAACACGGAGAACCAGGAGTGTGAGCGCCCTGCGAAGTGCCCCGCTCCCCTCGGCTGCAGCAGCGCGGGGCTGGATGTCCCGGGATGAGAGGAAAGGATGGAGGTGCCCTGGTGCGGGGACGGGGGACAGGCAGGAGGCACAGGCCGGAGCTGGCCCAGTGCAGCCCGAGCCCCGGTGACAGGACAGGCTCCGTGAGGGCACTCGGCTGCGCAGCGATGGCTGGGCCTTATCCCCCTGGGGAAAGAGGCTTCCATTACTGTACTCCCATAAATATGGTGAATGAATATTGTCTCTCTTCACAAGCTGAAGAGAAAGCATTTAAACATCTTCCTTAACTGCAGCTATCATTAAGTGAATTAAACTAAGGGTTTGATTCATAAGTGGTATTTCTGTTACCACAAAGTACAGCCATTCTCTTTTCAAATACATTAAACCATAAGAAATGGCTTTACACCAGCTAAAGCTCCGTAATACATTTATGTGTTACTGGAAGCATAATTCACAAACAGAGTGTTATTAAAACCTTACCAGCTTCCAGTTTAAATCTCTGTACAGTGATTTAACACCCTTCTTGTTCCTTATGTGACATTTTCATTATAATTAAACATGAATGTGTCCTCACAGTCTGTGCCCACAAGTCCTGCAAGCATAGGAAAGGCAGCAATAGCCCTGTTGATCTCAGATGCTGTAATAAGAATGTGTCCAGGAATTAGACTTTCATATCCAGAATTGCTCTGAATGGATTAAAAAAAAATGCTACTCTTAAGTAATGGAAATAGAGTACATTATTGGTTGTGCTATGAATGCTAATAATGTCATTTTTCTTGCAGATATTACAAGTTTCTCATTTTATAATAGGCCACTTCGTGACATGTAATTGTCTTCTGCTGTTAAATCTAAGCAGTTCTATTATTAGCATGAGAAAAGACCCGAATTGCTAGAGATTGCATTTAGATGTGTAAAATTTCTCTTTTGCTGTTTCCTATATGATTATTTTATGCTTGTTTCTATTACAAATCATAAGATGTTGGATGGAGTATTTTAGCTGAGCTACTGACTAGTATATAATTTATGAAATCTGGTTATAGAGGCAAAATAAGTTGATAATAAGTCTAAGAGTAGTTTTTCGCTTATAATTATTGAATACTGCACTATTTGATTTTTTTTCTTTTAAATTTGTTATGGTGTTGATACAGGGGGTTGCCAGATGTGACAAAGAACATATGAGAGCCCTTCTGGGGTGGCAGCTGGATAGCCACCAACAGCTTCCTAACTGGTACCACATGTGGGCAACTGGGTTCCAAGGCAAAACATGTTTTTACAAAATTGTTTATTACAATATTTCTGCAATGAGAGCTACGATAAAGATGCCTCTGACAGATATTTGTTTAAGATTTTTAATTAAGATTTTTTTTATGATATGGAGTTTGTAGGGCTTTTTTTCCCCTCTTATTTCTCAAAATGTATGTTTTTTGTCAACAGATAGGTGAATGTGTACAGGAACCACACCTTGCATCTACTCTTCTTAAGCCACTGGGCTATATATCAGTTTTCTGTAGGACACATAATATATATACTTTTTTTCAAATTATTACTAGCACCTTGAGAATTACCGGAGGATTTGCACAGACTTTCAGTTGAAGGTTAAGAGTTGGTCCAGGTCTTTAGATTCTGGATCCTGTTTTGTTTATTGAAAGAGCTGTGATTCCCTCTAATCAAACATCAGGTTAGATGGGGTATAACATATTTGAAGACAATGCTAGACATGAAATTAAAAACATAAGTAAAACTTCTTAAGGTTATTCCAGTAGCTAATAATTCACAAAAGTGAGACATCATATATCTTTTAGTATTTCCAAGTGAAGGCTGGACAAACTTACTGAATGTAACAAATCAAATATGAAAAACATTTACTTGAATTACTGAGAATAACTTGGATTAAAAAACAACTTTTAAAGGTTGTGATTTATCTGGGAAGAGAGCATGTAGTGATCAGCCTGTTTTTAAGTTGTTCCATAAAAACATTCCAGGTAAATTACCTTCGTGTTTGTGTTGGATTAATATGACACCTTGTAATAAAATATTTGACCATAATAATACCAGGTACTTTCAACTGATACTTGGCAATACAAAATAAATTTTAAAAATAGATCTTGAATCTTGAGCAATGAGCTAGTAATTAATTGCCAGAATATCAATGCATAATGCAGAGTTATGCAATGTTACCAGATCTAATTTAATAATAAAGAAGAAAGCTTTGAAATTGTTTGGGTTTTACCTGCTTCCTCTCCAGACGAGAGAGACCTTGCAGTAACCTTAACCCTTTTACTTGTGATGGTAGCAAGCTATGGCTATTTTAACATAAAATCCCCACTGAAAATAGAACACATCAGATGATTCAGTCAGGTCAAAATTACAAACTTTCATAAAATGTTGTCCCTTTGTCTTCATTAGCCATAATTATTGCTGTCAGTTAAACTTTGGGACAGATACTACACGTCTTCCTTTTGTTTTAAAAATAAAGGATAAAAATGGCTCTGTAGAAACAATTTTAAGTTCATGTTAGAGATACAGTAATATTTTTGACAGATTGCTGTGAAGTCTTGTGCACTCTAAGATCTCAAAAAAGTACAAGGTCAAAAATATTGTTTGTGATGCCCTATATATTTTAACAGAAATACTGTCAGAAGAAATTATAATCAGGTTTTGACACTTGTCCTGAAAGTGTCAAGGCCTCCACAAAATATAATACATCAGAAACATCAGGCAAAAAGTCGTAAGTGTAGTATTCATTCAATAACTCTGTAAGGTATAGATCATCTTGCAGTGCTCAGTTTTGGGATCAGGACACTAATATGAAAAAGAAATATCAGCCCCTTAATGACCTTTCCTATGGATTTCATAAGATGTTCTCAAAAAAAAAAAAAAAAGAGGGTGGAAAACCCCCCAACCAAACAACCCAACCCCCCCTAAAAAACATTTCTGGCCATCAGTGTGACACAAGGGGAGTTTCACTGTCAGTAGAAATTAGGGCTAGAATGAACCTCAAGCATGAAACCTGCACTTGATACTGCTTTTCCTGCAGCCAAGGAGGCCTCAGTGAAGAAAGTGTTCAGCACTGTACCAAGCTGGGACAGCTCCAAGCAGGACGCCACGAGTGGGATATCAAGCTAAGGTGAAAGCTGTGGCAAAAACTGAAGATGAAGAGGGCACATGGCATCTGAAGAATTCTGTTTACAGCCAGAGAAATGGACTCATTAGGAATATGTCCAGCTCAAGGAGTGCAGGTGAAGTAAATTTAGAGTAGTTACCAAGTATTTCTCCAGATTCAATAATGCCCATGGGTCTTTGGGATAGTCAAGAGATCCAGTATGGTCCAAAAGTGTCTGAAAGAGCAGGGGGAGGCACAAGATCATGTTTAGCACGTTTGATGTCACTGTGGAATGGCCAGAAATATAAAAATAGAGGCGATGATGCCACGGAAGGAGGGATAGGAGCAGCACCCAGGCAAGAGCAGTTCAGTAGCGCTTGCAATGCTGTGCACAGAAGGGAGATCAGCTCAAAGGCAAAAGGAGCTGCTGGCAGCGTTCTCTGCTGCAGGGGAGTTTCAGTTCACCTTGGGGCACCAGCTGGACAGTCTGTTCAGAAGCCATTAGGAAGCATTATGGTGAAGTTAGTGCTGGGGGCAGACAAATGACCACAACCCCTGTTAGGTGCCTCCCAGTACAATGAGGAGATGGTAAGGTACTCCCAAAAGAAGTCGTGGCCGGGGCAGATACACTGCACACGTAGACAAGTTTTTGGAACAGAAGAAAACCTAGCAACGTGTTTCAGTATATCTTTTTTGACACTCATGAAGTATGTTTTGCTATGATGGACTCTTTGAAGAGAGGGAGGCAGGTGGAAAAGGTGTTTCTAGGACATTTAAGAGATGACAAAAATATGTTCTGTATGTAAGTATATGCAATATATGATATGATGATATGTCCACAGGCTGGTTATATACTAATAGTTTCATCCCAAACAAGTGGAAAAAGACACAAAACCCCCCGTAAAACTTAGCAAAAGGGCAGATATTTTATTTCCAGAGATCAGTCAATGGAGCACATTTTGTGTTTACCTCAGTTCATAAAGACCTCATCTTGCTCTCACTGAAAATATTTGCTAGAAATCAAGGGTGAATTCTCTGCTTAGCATGCTGTCAGGGGAGAAAACTGCTTTATATCTCCTTTTTTTTCCCCTTCATCTAGTTTGGCTTGAGGGTTCCCTATTTCAAAGAGAATTTACTTGTGCTAAACCCCTAAATCTGTATGCTTTCTATAGTGAAATGAAAACTACATTTTTTTAGTATTTGTTTTGCATACTTTCCAATAACTGAGGGGAAAATGCTACCTAATACATAGAAAATGCTGCTCAGGGAATAGACTAAAACTCAGCTCTTTGTTTGAAGGGAAGAGAAGTTGGTCTGATGTTACTAAACACTCCAAAGTAAACAGCTCCTGTTCTGTTCACTTTTTTAAAAGTGTGGGATTGTTTTCTGCCTCTAAAACATGCAGTTTCATTAAAGAGAAGATAATTGACAATAAAAGCAGGGGAAGAGTGCGCATTCTGATCTTAAATGGTACTTAGGTGACATAATATCAGAAGAAAACTGCATTGCCTACTTAGCAGGCTGGAAGCTTCTCTTATTTTCTATCAAACAAGATTTTCAAAAATCGCTTTACAGCTTATAAACTTATAAGCCTGCAGTATGCAGGCTTAATTGTTTCCTTATGCTCCATTCTGCAAATACACTAAATGATAACAATCAATTAGCTATCGGTGTGCCAGACTGTTTCTTAATGTGGAATGCCTGCTGTGTCTTAATTTTTGCCTTGAACAGGTATCTTCACAGAGCTAATTCGTAATATCTCACAGTTTCAGTATAATCCCAAACAAACATTCTGATACTTAGTCCCATGACTGCCTCTTGGAGCTCTGTTGCCAAGGGGTTCCTTCATAACCTGTCAGGGAATATGACATGCACCTGGACATGTGCAGATGCCAGTGTGAGACAAGTCATGTGCAATGCCTGAAGGATGTAATAAATATTGCATGCAACGCAAATTCTGTTGAGAGAGAGATCCGAGGGAGGGTGAAATTCTTATCTTGCTGTTTGAAGGACTTTGTATGGAAAGGAACCACTGGTACTGCTCTAGGAATTGCCATATTGCATCAAAACATTGAGTTTGATTTCTTGCCCTCAGCAATGCCTACTGTTTTATAATCTGGTTATTCAGAGAATGAAGGACTACCCTTCTATGAATATGCCACTCTAAGTCACTCAGAAAGCAGCTATACTTGTTCAAGGATGAGGGGTAGACTCCTTGATTTTTTCTTTTGCAAGCCATGCCCTTCTTCCCTGAAAGATGAGAGTACAGTATCCTCAAAACACATACACATTGACACGGCTACAACAGGTCTAATTACTGCACTTTAAAACAAACAAACAAACAAATTCTGCAAATATTTTGTGTCCAGTTTCTTTACCTACAGTTGGTAGAACTTTTTACCTGATCCATCTTATCTGGTATTTTCCCCATACATCAGCTCAGAAAAAGCATAAATTTCTCACATTTCTTTTCCAAGTGCATCAGTTAAAACCCTTTCCTTAAGTTGCTTAATGTGAGTGGTGCTTAGAAAGACATTCATTTTCTTGAGTTTGGCTGGTCTTCAGTTTCAGCTGCAGTCCGAGCTACTGGGCAAGGTGGATCAGGCTTATAGGGACTGCAGCTGGGAGCCTGGAGGCACAGAGTAAACTGTGTTATCTTCAGTTTGGTCAGACATAACCACTATTTAGACATTTACTTCTGATATTTCAAGCTAAGCAAGAGTAGTCTCAATGCATTTTATCAATTTTCTGATTAGGTCCTCTGCAAAGTGTGACTGTTATGCCTAAATGACATTAAACATCCCCTGTAGGCCTCAATGGCAGCTTTGCACAAGGGTTTGCACGCAGCTTTATGATCCACCGTAAACATTAACCACATGCAAACTTTTATGGCACTACTATGATGTTCTCCTTTATCCTAGAGAAACCTGTTATTTCTAAGTATCCTTACTTATGTTTATTTTCTAATTATTCCTCTTCCTTCAATTTCTTACAAGGAACATTGAGGACAGGTAGGACCTATAGTTCATTTTATTCAAATTTGTGTCAAAGCATATGAGAAGCTATATACATATTTTTGTCTATATATTTAAGAGACTATCAGAATATAGTTTTTTCCTTGCAGTTTTCACTAGCAGCTGTTGGAAAACAGTAATAGCCAGAGAAAATATGGAAAGATGTGAAACTTATGGCACACTAAATGCAGCCTTGATTAAATTCATAGCAAGATCATTTCCTGTTCAGCAAAGCTTGCTCAGCCAGCCACAGAAAAAACAAGACAGATACTCAACCTGCCTTTATTTTCTGTGCTCAAATTTTGTGCATTTCATCCTCAAGGTTCAACAATGTGTTTACACTAAAGCTTTAGCGGGATCTGTATTATCAAAAGCCTGTCCTGGAGAGAAGCTCACAACACATTACCACAGAAATCACCCTTGGCAGTGGAAACTTAAATGCTGCTTAATTGCATAAATATAGGCAAAACTCAAGGCATCTACAGCCTGCAGCAGGGGTGGCTTAAAATAACATATTCACAAATTGCTCAGCTCTGGTAACAACTGATAACAAGCATTAATGCATAACACAGAAAAAAAATCATATACATTTACGTCCATCTCCTCTCTACAAAGAACCACAAATGTTCTTTCAAAATGTGTTACTGCAATGTATGAGACTTGACATTGGTGTGACGAGATAAACTGTTTAATTGGGGTTTTAGCATACTAGCAATGTACTTATCACAGTATTTGGCATTCAGTGACTAGGGAGCCATGAAAGATTATCTTTTCTGAAGAATAGAAAATGGCACCTCCTTTCCACTTGCTGTCCTCCAAGCCTCTTCTGAATATCCTATTTACTTTTGGAATCGCCTTGTTTTTCTCTGTGTCCAGTCTCTAAGGGAAAGTTTATCTTGGAGTTGTTCTCCCAGGTTAAATACATTGCCTCCATCTATTTCTCTAGCCAGATGAAAGCCTCTACTTAACTAAAGGCAGTTGAGGCTGTATTAACTCGTGCTTTTTCTCCCTCTGCAGTACATTGCAGTTGCCTTCTGAATGCAGGCAATCAGGGTAGCTTTGGGAGTTAACTGCTTGAAAGATTTATGGTGTCGATCACACTGAAAGAAAAGAAAAAATAGAAGAGAAAAGCTTCACGTGGATGTCCAGTGATTCTCACAGGTTCTGGGAGCATCCTACTTTCCAGATGTGTATATTTCAACTTTTGTTATTAAGAGATAGGACAGGTAGAGACACTTTTATCTTAAAATTATTGGACGAGCTACAAAGTAGTTCTCTCTCCCACTTTTATGTTTTACATCCAACAGAAAGAGGGGTTTTTTTTACTGCTACATACTGGTGTGGTCCAGTTTACTCAGGCTCTCTCTGCATTCCCAAAAGCAGAAAAAATTGATCACAATAGAGAAACAGCAGCATGGCACAGGTGAAGGCATTATCTACTGTTACACAGCCTTGAGGATGAGGAAGGGTAAAGGAAAAGTTAAAAAGAAGGTCAGCATTGAATCTTTCCAACCTGACAAAACAGTCTGATATACTCTGCTTTATTTTCACATGTTTGTGGAGATCATTGATCCAGTCCAGAGCCTGCAATTTGACACAAGTGGGAATGGGCTAATTTACAAACCCAAAGCACTTGTAACATTTGCTGATGTTTAATATACATGTACTCAATTCCTCCTCTGTGGTTACCAAAAATACAAAGCTTTAGTCACATTTTCTTTTTGGTTGGAAAAAGGAAGGAGTAGAGGGTGAGATGGTTTTAGCGTTTAACTATATAATGAATAACACCAGGATCATCTTGATAGAGCTGTAGCTGTCAATGGGTGAGGCAGTTACTAAATGAGGGCATAGGAATACCCTTGAATCAAGATTATGAAATAAATTGTCATATTTATGGGTACTAGAGAGAATACATTTTGTATTAAAATGTTATTTATTATATTTATGCAGATTTGGAAATTGCTGAATAGCTGGGCAGACAAGTTACAGGGCTGTGTATGTGGGTATCTGCTTGTGCTTTATCTTCTGCAGGAACACAAGAATTCCTGCACCAACCATTTGCAGAGATGGGCTCTACCAGCTGGAGAACATAACAGTCTTCCCTTAGGTACACCCATCAAGTATCTGTCCAGCAGTCCCCTTAAAAACCCAGCTCTGAAGTGCTGCTGCAACACTTACCACTTTTTTCCTCTCCACAGATATTTCTTACCCCCAGATTTTTAGAGTGCTGAGTTTTATGCCTTTCTGAGGAGTGGAATGCAGATCAGATTATGTTGTTGGCTTCAACTTGTTTTCCCAAAATGCTTGACTCTTACTGACAGCCATTGTCTTCCATACTTTCATCCCACTGGTAGGCTTTCTGTGCCTCAGGATAATCTTTAAATCAAAGAGCCTGGTTTTCTGATGTGCTGATCCCCTACCATTTCACTTGGCTGCAGCTGGCATTGCGAGCCCTCAGCACTACTGTAAATTAGTCTCCAAGTGTGTAACTGGTAGCATGAGTTCTTTGTAAGCACTGGCTCACAGAGCTGAGCTGCTGCTTTAGTAGCTTTGTACTTTCTTAGGTCACTGAAGCACAATTCATTTCCTATTGGAGTTTGTGATTGCATGGGAAAATCTTTATCTTGTGAGAGACAAAGGGAAAGGATGTAGTGGGTTTGTGTTCCTATCTGTTGTACCCTTCCCTTCCTGTTTTCCTCCTGTTAACCCCTAAGTTAGTGACCTGGAGTGTAAAAAAAACCTAGGTAACTGTTATACAGAAGAACAAAAATATTACTGCTCACTAGTATCCGTACAGGTTTATTGAATTTTAATTCACAGGACTAGCTGGAATTGTCATCTTCTTCATCCTATGTTTTCCTAACATAATTTTCCTAAAATGTCCTGAAAAAAAAGCACCACATATGACCTGCAACCTAAGGCTGACAAAGACACTTTCTAAATCATATTGGTTTAAATGTGTAACTGCTTATATGAACAAAAATCAATGACTTCCTGCAGTGGACAGACCTAATACGTCAAGACTGTCTCTGCAGTTTTGTGGTCACACAGTTTTCAACTTATTTAACCTCACCATCTCAAGAGCTGAGTTTCCTGAGCCAGATAGGCAAGATTCTCAGGAAAGCTCCCAGCTTGCTTTGAGAAATCTCTTCTTTGCTATTTAAGACACTGAAATTTTGCCTCTACTCAGGCTGGTGACTGGAGGTAGTCACGAGAGCTTGCTGCAGCTACGTGTGCTTGTTCCTGGAACACAGCAATGCATTACCAGCCTGCCTAACGTTCTCATCAGCAAAGGCTGCTCATGAGCTGTGCCATCTAAGCCTCTTTGTCTGCCTGTCTCACGCATATTCCATTGTAATCCAGCTTCATTGTTTCTGCAGGAGTCAGTTGTTTTGGCATGCTACATAACTGCACTATTTCAATCACACAGCACAGAGGATGTCAACTAATGGGATTTCATATCCTTTCACTGAGGTGTTATGAAACTGGATGACCACAGCAAAATGGCTGTGGGGCAACTGTTTGTAGCTATAAAGAAGAGATGCTGGGATGCACAATAGCTGCAATGATTGCCTGCTTAGCCTACACCAATATAATTCATCCTGACAACAACTTTGTCCCACGGCCAAGGCAGGTTAAATGATGTTGCAAACACTGCTCAGAGAGAGAGATGGCACTGTAGTCCTCTAGCTGGGACTTCTAGTAAGGACAAACCCTGTGTAGAAGTTGGAGGAAGAAAAGCAACGTTTAATTGCCAACTCATCCTTTGTATTTATCTATTTCACCTGGGAGCAGTGCCTTCTAATGGAACCGAGATATTTTCAGAACGGAATAAAAACAGCATGGACATGAATAGCTAAAACGCGGGTTGAGGTTCCAACACCATACAAACATATTAGAAAAAAAATGCTCCATTTCTGCACCCTCTTAGACCCCCCAAACATCCTTTATTTGCACTAGAAGACCTTTCCATTATAGTATTATGTGGTCTGTTATTATCTGTTGAAAGAAAAAGCTACAGAGCATTCAAGTCACAACCTAAAATCAATGCACCAAGTACAGTGGTCATGCTATTTCTTGTTCTCCATGACTGTTCGTGGTAGTAAATGATAAAAAAACTTGGCACTTCCAAAGCATTTAAAATCATTAATGTGTTATAAAAACAATTAATTAAGATTCCTCAGGAGAAACATCTGTGCCTTTTGCCTCCCACATCTTTTCCTTTTGCAGTCAAGTTTTCAAATCTGCAGATCTGGGAAATAGTTCGTATGAAAGAATTCGGGAGAGATTCTCTGACATTGCAGATACAACTGGCAGGAAGGGCAAAAAAGATATTGTTGATTTTTCCATTTAAATTTTGGCTATTCAGTTGATCAAAATAAGCGAAGTTCGGGACTACTTGGTTGTATGACTGACTCTACAGTGATTTAGTATGGGTGGCTTTGTGCTTAAGAACAGCATTCACCACTGCAAATGCAGGTCCAGATGTGCCAGCTCTGAGTAGTACCTGACCCTTTCTCTCTGCAGAAGGAACTGAGGAGCTTTGTTTAACCAATCCTAAACAACTTTATAGAGGACATTTTCCTCCTGTGTGGTTGAAGTATCTTTCCAGAGAGACATGTGAGGGAGGGAGGTGGTGGCCTTGTCAGGTGCAACAAAATTGTCATTACTAAACTTGGACAGTTTATAGACTGGAAGAGTTTCTCATGGTCTCTGTAAGTAAGTGGTCAGCTGATGGCAATATCAGCATAGTTTCATTACCTAAATTAGATCCCAACTGTCCACTTTGGTTTTATGGCATCTACTTCAAAAATAAATTAAATGTGAAATGAGATACCAAGCAGAGTCCCAGCAGTAAGCTACAAGTGGGGATCAATTTGAACTACGTAATCTAACATGAAGGAAAGAAGAAGCCAATACATACAGAGAGAGCCAGGGAAAGGAAGCAAAAAGAACCTGACTGGAGAAAGCAACACAAACGAGTTGTTTGTGCCAAATAATCAGATTAACTCTAAATGGAGTTGGGAGATGATAGTTTGCACAGAATTAAGGCCTAGAGCTGCAGAGCATTAATTGTCTGACTTTCGTTGTAGTAAATGATTTATACGCTTAAATACCTTTGAAAACCTGGTTCTTAAAATGCTTAAATGTATACAGCTGTTACAGCATTTGTAAACCTCCCACGGTTACTAAAGAAGTGAGCAGGTAGGACAAGACAAATACACTGGCTTTGCAAAACGGGTGTAGAGCAGAAGCTCTGACTGTGACAGTCAGAGCTGCCCGCGATTACCCAGGAAAGGGTGAGGTGGTTTATTTGCTGCTAAACGGTTCCCGAGCAGGGTGATCTGCATGGCTGATGTATCTGTAATCCAGGGGAGGGAGCTGCTTTCTACTCCGGCAGCTTTTCACTCAGGGTTCGCACTCAGGAGACCAAGCTGAGCATTATGCTGGGTAAGTGTGGAAGGAGTAGGACGTGCTGATTAAAGCTGTTTTGCAAATGAAGCTGGGTTGGTGAGGTGTTATTAGGAGTGTTTTTTTCTTGAAACATTACGTGTGCAGTGCTGGCTTTCTACTACTAACACATTTCAGAATATCTTCGCTTGTGTGGGCTTTGCTGTCTCTCAAGCAGGCCTAGAGTTTCATATGCATGTTCAGGACAGTGAATGTATGTTGTATTTATTTCCCTTTTTTTGGAATTAATTTTTCTTTGTATTAGAAGTCATTTAATCATTTAAATCATTTAACTAATGTGGATCTTGAAGTGTCATGAGGATTAGCTTAAATATTTTTACTGTGCTTACTTTGAAGATGTAGAATACTATTCAAGTGCTAAGATTTAAATATGGGCTGTGAAGAAAGTGCTGCTGATTGAATTTTTAGAGGCAGCATGTTAGATAATGCTGAGTTTGTTATTTAAAGGTAAAATGAAAGCCATGGAGAACTGCAAAGCATGAATAGTAGAGAAAACTTCTTAATGACTTTGTAGAAAACAATATGTCTCTCTTTTATGGGTAATTAAAAACCTTTAGGGTTTGATATGGATTAGAATATTTAAGGGATTGTGATGAGTATGGCAGTCAAAGCCCATCTTTTGCCCTGGGACTATCTTGTGTCATTATGGATGACAGATATAATCGATGCTTTATAGTTTTTTGTTGTTTTAAACTTTGATCCATGTATGCAAAACCAACAGAATAAAGACACAAGAGCTTTACTATGTGCACTACACCCCCAGAGGACAAGGAAATACAGGTGAACAGGCCTTAGATAGAAGGGTTATAATGTTTCCTCTAAATCAAATACCATTCTGCAGAACAATATGGCACAGATGTGAATGGGTTAAAGTATTCTGCTAAATATGCTGTCAGAGCTCCAGGAAAAAAAAAAAATCACAGTTTAATTCCATTTTTCTTCAGGGGATACAAATATGTGGATTGTGGTGGTGTATTCTATGCTGCAGATATAAAACCCATGTGGCAAATTTTCTTTCATTAATAAAAAATTATAATGGAAACTTAATAATATATGTGCATAAGGATTGATGTGTTTCTAGTTTTTCTCTTTAAACAGAAAACATTTTAAAGTCTGCCTGAAAAATAGTATTAATGACTCTTTTGCAGAATATACAATAAACATTTAAAGTGTTTCCTCTATTAGCATCTTCTGCAGCCACATTTCAGAAGGTTAAAAACTTCAAGTATGAAATGCTACCTTCTGTTTTGAGCAGGGCTTTTTTTGTTTTCTCCCCTAAGAACTGAGAATATTTTTGACTAATTGGAAATGAGTTTTTGTGTTCCCCAAGCAAACTGCAATATCAATTATTTGCATAGCCTTAGTCTTACTGTGTATCATCTGCTATTGTGTGTTCTCAGGAAGACAGTACTCCTTGGATGTGCTGGAACATTTCCAAACAGCCTAAGTGGTAGCTTATATCAGTTTGATTCTGTGATTTACTAAATCAGCATAAAGATGGAAGCAAATCTATTTGTTTCAGCAAGCAGCTTTGTTTCCCATAACAGTATTTTACCACACTTCATCCAACATAGAATAATCCTTGTAACACATTCTGAGTAGGATGCTGGAAGGATGTTCTAAAATAAAGGGAAAAATATGTTCTCAAAGGGACCAGCACTTCTAAAGAGAATGAAACGCCAATGAATAGTTGTTTATTATTTCTGCTGCCTTTTCCTTTACCTTTCTCTAGAGATTTTGAAAATATATTTTGACAGAATACAGCTGTCAGCACAGTAAAACATAGAATGCTTGTACCTTGCCAAAAACGTGATGTCATAGTGCAGAAACTATCAATAATAAGATGTATTTTCTATTTTAGAGGGGTCCTTAAATCATGAAATGGAGTGAAAATCTAAATTCTTGATTCCCTGCAGGCCTAGGCAGAATTTAAGCACTATTTTTGCTGATTAGCTAAAGAAATGCATTATGTGGGAGTGTGCTGGATTTGGAGGACTTGTAACTGAGGTAAGAGGGCTGCAGCATGAAAACATCCAGGGATGGCAGCAGTGGGTAGACAGCCTTGTATTGGCCAGGAAAGCCAGGTAGCAAAATCAGGAGAACTATATTGTGCGTGTATATATTGTGTACTTGGTAAACTAGCCTTGGATCTTTATGCTGTGTTGGATATTTTTCCTACAAACAGAGGGCTCGGACTCCCCTTTGGTTTCACTCCAAGGTCTCAGTTTGAAGTTGAGTCAATATAGATGATCTAACTTGGTGTGCTTGGCATCTGGTGGGTAGGTGCACCCTTTATGAGACTTTGGCAAAGGAAAACTTTTGGAAAAGGTGGTCAGTGTTGGAAGTACTTTTTATGTACTGCCAAAAAGCTCATTCAGATGCTGCAGCAGTGACAAGAGGGTACTGTCATGGTAGATGGGCAGTGGTGAAACTGTGTTGAGGTTTTTTTCCAGGGTCTTGCCTGGCATTTGTCACCTTAGTATTTGGGTGCTTCCCAGACATTAAGTGACTTGTATGCAACATCCAGTGCTTTGCCAGCAGCAGCCAACAATAAAAGCTCCTACTGGAAGCAACTGGAGGAGGAGGTGAACACTGCTCAAGCTTCACTAGTGCACGTGGGTGACTTCTACACCCATCCTAGTTTAGCTTTCCAGGGTAAAGCAGGTAAGCTTCAAACTTGCTTGATGATTCAAAAACCCTCACCTGCAGATGGACACCTTCACTGCTCTCCACTGGTAACCCTGCCATGGCTAACTTAAGCATGTGAGATGGAGATGCCCCAACGGAAAAACACCCTAAGGTTGTTGTTATGCTCTCTTTGAAGGTTTGCAGAGGTCTCCTTTTCCCCAGCAGATGTTCTGCAGCTGGCTATTACATGGAAGTAGGCAGCAATAACTCTTTCTCTTGTTTTTAATGAAACAGATTTTTATGAAAAGAGTTTTATGTATCTACCCTTGGCAGTGTGTGACTACAGAATGTGCTTTGTAGGAAGAGATGGGATGGAGTTGCGGAGTGTGGGACGCACCTGTAGGAGCACATGGCAGCACAAAGAACAAAGGACCACATGGCTGCTCAGAGAGGCTTGTCCGGACTTGGCCTTGGGGATGCCACGTGGTGGGCCCCTCTGAGAAAGTGATGGGACCCCTCCAAGAAGGAGCCTGCCGGAAGCTGATGGGCATGATCACCCCATAGAAGGGCACTGAGAGGGCGTGTTTGTTGATGCGGCAATGTGGGATAGGTCATTACCCTGTAAGGAACTATGGTGCTTGAAAAATGTATAAAACCCTCTCGTTGCTTTGAATAAAGGATTCAGATTTCCTGCCAGTCTGGGTCCGTGCCTCCGTCTTTCACAAATGGCGCCCTGCAACAGGGAATGAAAGGCAACTTGTGGTTGCTTCGGTGAAGACAAAAATCTACAGAGGGGCTGAAAAGAAGCCCAGGAGCTGAAAGAAAGCTCATGGCGCCAATCGGCCTTTTCCGCAGGACAGGAAGGTAGCCGGTAATTATGGGGAGTGGTGTTTCCCAAAAACAAAGGAACGTTGCAGAGACGTTGGAACAAATTTTGCAGAAATATGGCAGGAAAGTTGACTCTACAGATTTAAAAAGACCCTTGTTCTGGGCAAAAGACTGTGACTCAACTTTAGATATTACTAATATATTTGATCCTCGGACATGGGTCGCTTTAAGGGACACATTGTGGGACCGAGTTGCGCAAGGCGACGCAGCGCTGACGAAGCTTTTGTATCCGTGGAAGACTGTGAGCAAAGTGCTTAAGGTGCCTGTGGCCCCTGCAGACCGGATAAAGAAGGATGCTTGTACCACCGCGGCAGCTGTGCCAACCCCTTCTGCACCGCCAGCGAGCAACTGTAAGTGTGTCGGGGCTGTGGGAGGAGAACCGGAGCATGGCCCCTGGTCCCCCGACCCGTTTGATCCTGGAGGGGACCCTGACGGTATCGTAGAAGCCCTCGCGCCGCCCTGCGCCATGCGGCATCGGCTGGAGCCGTGTAGCGGCGAGTGGCTGGAGCCGGTGCAGCCCTTACTGGCAGCGTGTTCCCTCTCCACCTGCCCTCTGCAAGGGTGTACTTGTGGCAGTGGCCAAAGCGGCGAGGGCGAGAAGCACGGGGCTGTGGCGACAGCGACTGCGCGGCGGCAAGCACATGACCAAGCCGTGGCGCGGCAGCGAGCACATGGCACAGCCGAAGGACAGCGGCGAACGCCGTGCCGGCGACACGGCACTCTGGCGGGACGCGCGCCGCTCTCTGCGTATGGGCAGTGAAGAGGGGACCCAGGGAGCCTGGTGGCGCCGGCGAGGGCAGCGCCGGCAGGAGCAGCGCCGTGGCCCCGCTCCCCGCGCGCAGTGGGACTCGCTCGGGGAGGCGCGGCTGCCAGCCTGAGCGCCGGCGGAGCCCGGCGAGCTGCCCCAGAGCGGCCGCCCGACCACGCCGCTCCCTCCGCTCCAGCCAGGGCTCCCGTC
>VZTF01002538.1:1088446-1100360 GCA_013397755.1 Cnemophilus loriae | reverse complement strand
AAAAAAAAAGAAAAAAAGAAAAAGTAAAAAGCAAAAAGAGAAAAAGAACAATTTCTGCAAACAGAGGAAATTTTTTTTCCTGGAAATTACAAGAGGCGTGGCCTTCTTGGCTAATCTTTTCAAATATTGCTCATGAGATAGAGTCTAATTCCTGTCTTGGCTAGTCTGCCTCTGTGAACTTTGAGGAACTGCATGATTTTATTGCTTAGAGCACTCTCCACAGCCTTTTAGGCATCATGATGTCTACATGGATTTCCAGAGTAACTCAGTCGACAGTAAAGAGTAAAGAAACATTGGATGTGATTTTAACATACAAAACACAGAGAATAGAACAATGCTTTATACAAGAGGATCATTTGGAGCCAAATGTGTTTGGAAAGGAAACAGCCCATCTCTGATTTATTTGCAGAATGACAATCTCAATCCCCTGAAGAAATATGAAAATAATTTTGCCTTTTTATACATTTTCTATATGCACTAGAGATCAAAGCAACATCATCAGAGTGAGAAAAATTCCTGTCCTGGACCTAATATCTTCTCTAATGTTATAGAAAAGAAAAAATGCTATCACGAGAACAATCTTCCTCCACAATCCATTACTGTAAGAAAAGGCATCCCAGAAGCATTATGAAGAATGAAAAAATGTCATACCTTTGGACTGAGATCTCGCAGGATTTGGTTAGAATTGGAATGCAAATAACTCCACAATGAACAAATTGAAAATAACATTAAAATGACAGCTCTTCTGAGGTCTATCTTGCTTTCAAAATTTTTGAATAACATGGCTAATACATTGTCAGAAAAAAAATCCAAAAGTCTATTTGCAAAACCAAACACACAAAATGAAAGGGTATTTCAAGCATTTTTTTACTGCAAAGGAGGACTCTAAATATAAAAGTATATAAATACATATGCAGGTACATATTTTTTAGCTTTTAAAAGTATGACTCTTGTCATAAATGACAGATAAGGGTTGGCTTTCGTATGTTGATGGCTAGTTAATAAAAGGAGGGGGTAGAATAATTAGTTGTTTGTTAAGGTAATTTGTTATGGTGTTATGGATAAGTTATATGTTGTATTTTACCAGTTCTTTGTAAGATTCTGTAAGTTCTATTATGTTGAAATGTTATAGAATGTTTTCCCTGTTGAAAAACCCCAGTTATAATGTTATAAAAGTTTAATTGTAAGAAATTCCCATTAAAAGAATGGGGGCAAGATGGCTGACGGGTGAGGCAGGGGCTTCCAGAACATTCCCTGGGAAATGCCAATCAGGGTGTAGGTTAGGGAAGGGTACCTCCCAATACCGGCACAGAGCATGCTCCAAGGGGTAGGGCCGGCAGGGACGGCCCAAAACGGGGGGATGTGGGGGCGGGCCCAGAACCATCAAGCCCAGGATTGGACCAAATGTATCCAGACCCCTGATTGACATCCCACGGGTATAAAAGAGGCTGCACAAGCCCCTGTGCCTCGTGCCTCTGGCAAGACTGGTTATGCACCCAGTGCTATTATTTTGTATTGCAGGCGTCCCCGATTGTTATTTTTACTAATAGATCTTTAAATTTTTTATAAAGTGAAGCATTGTTCTTCACAACTCTAAAACTGAAAATGGTCATTAAAGCTTTCTTCTCAATTTTTAGTTTACCTCAATCTGTTTTTTGAGCCACTAAATGTCAATTGCGATACTAGCAGTCACGGTTTATTTTATGGCCACAAAGTGTTTCCTTTAAAACAAAGACCACCATAATAACAACTGACTAATAACAACTGACTATTAAATAATATCTTGCTTAGGAAAGAATTCTAATTTTTCAGAAAATATGTTCTTTTTTAGTGAGTAAATTATCTTTTACTGTCTCGTGTAGTAGACTTAACTATGTATCCTGTCTTTTTTTTCTTTTTTAAACTTACGAAGAAGAAAAGCACTGTCAGTATGAAACACCCCTACATTACATATAGTCCAAACAGTATAGATGCCCACACAATGTCTCTGAGAAAACAAAATGATAAAATGATCTGCTGAATATATAAAATGGAAGCAAAAAAAGACCCAGGGCTTTTGTGTCAAGTTCTGGCTTCACAGACTACGAAAAACATGTGTAAAAGCCCTGATTTAAAGGTGGCTAAAAAGTTAAGCAGCTTTTGTATCATGAATGGTGTTTCTAAGGTCAGTTTGGTAGATGTTCTTAACTTCCGTCCTCAAGCCTCAGCTTGTGCAGAGTTTTCATATCCTTGCATTTCTTTTCTCAAAAGAATGTTAGTCAAATTTTGCTACCAAAAGTAATGTTTTTCTTTCAGGGAATGTGATGGCATTCCATGAGCAAAATGATAACAGTCCCGGCTGAGATTCCAGAGAAAGCTACAGAAATAACTACTCTCTGTAACAGAGGAGAAAAAAATATTTTAATGTCTGGTAGCGGTTCTTTGCATTTCCTTTGAAAAATTATTAATAATCCAGTAACATGCACAGCAATGAGCAAATAGACTTTGGTATTTGATACATTCGTCTAAACCATCTTTTCTAGACTGAACTTTTCGCAGAACCTATGTTTCACTACTGAAATACAATCATTTTCATGGAATATTTATTATCAATATATCAACCATCTGTCTGAAAATAGTATCATTAAAGCAAAAGCTCTCAGTGATCCGAGGAAAAACAAAAGTTCTCGAAGACTCAATTAAATTATACTTTTTGTTCACTCTGGCAAGGTACTGCCAACTCTTGAAATAATCAGAGACAATGAGAGGTTGTTTGACACTTCGCATGCAGATCAAGAACTCAAACACTAAAAATTTTATTTATTTAAGAAACTAATCTCTACAAACCCATCTAACAAGATACATCCATTTGTTTTTTCTCTGTTCCTGTAAATAATTTTTGTGAAAAACCTAACTTTCCACATTACATTTAATTTTCAGTATTCTTAAAAAATCACACTGAATGTCATTAAATTGCAGGAAACATAAGCAGCTTGCTTCTTCCCTCGCAGCTTCCTTCCTTACCTCTGAAGGTGAAAGGCTGGAGGAGGTGGTTTTGGCTGCCATTTTCTCATAACATTTGAAGGCTTCAAATGTTCAAGGTTTCCTTTTCTTCTTTACATTGTTTAGTCTGTGGTTCTTTTGCATAGTGAATTTTCATATTGAACATCACATGAAAAATAATGTTTCATCCCTCTTCGGATTGCACTACAAAAGCTTTCAGAATCTTTTCACTATTTAAAAATGGCTTAGGTGCCTTTTATTGAATACTTGAATGGATCAATGTTACTTTCTATGAGCTAAAGATGTGCTTCACTTTTGGTCCAAAATAGAAATGAGTAGATTTTTTTCTTCATGTAAATGAGCAAGACAAGCAAAGAAGTGAAAGGATCTCACTAAGGGTTTTGGTTTGTGTTTTGGGTTTGGTTTTTTTGGGTTTTTTTCCAAACAGATTAAAAGAGAGGACAATAAAATGGCACTTCAAGAATCTATTAAAAGCATAGGGGAAATGGGAATGCAAGTCCCCTGGACAGATCCTGCCTCCACTGAACCTTCACATGCTTTTCAATCGCATGTAGATTCATGACACTATTATGGACTAAAACAGAGTTATAGTCTATGTATTATAGCAGCACTTGGGATGGCAACCACAAGGTTCAGCACACATGAACCCAACAACTGTTAGACGTAACCTAGAGTCTGCCTCTCACAATTTCATATTTATGAGCATCATGAAGTCACAATTAAAACTGGAAATGGAGAGTAGAGATTTTCACCCAACTTCTATCATCTGAAAATTGGATGCCTGGTTCAGGTACACTCTGTGTTCTTTTCCTGAAGGTATGAAATCCAACTCCTTTAGGAGATAGACCCACTGAACATGTGACAACTGTCTTCAACATGTTCTGAGTTTTGTCTGGTAGCTTAGCTTAGGTATGTGGGTCGTAATTGATTACAGTGACAAGAAGTGAATCCATCCTCAAAGCAGGAAGAGAGAGACAGGCTCCTTAAAACAGACCTTACCTGTAACTGACGGTCTACACTTTTCTAGCCCTTTCAGAGAAAAGTAGAATAGATTCAAATCACCTGGTCTTTTTTGCCCTGTGGCACATTGAAATGTTAAAGATACAGCTTAGAGAAGGTTAAGAAAACTAATGCCATGATAGTAAACAATACATAAGTGCCCCAAAAAATGTGTCAGAGAAGTCAACTGTGGATGAAGACTTTTGCTTTTAGCTAGTATTCTGTAAATGTCTTGGGATCAGACCAAAATTTCCAGCGCGACTGTTTATCTTCGATGTTCTATACACAACTGATGGTCTTCCTCTCCTGCCTTTAAACAAACACCAGTTCTTGCTGTATCTTATTTCCACTTCAGCCTTTTCCAATATGTTCACGTTTCTATATCCTTTCTGATTTGAACAGTAGAGCTTTCTTTAAGAGCAGAAGAAGCTTAGTTATTGAGTGCCACACTCAGAGCTCAAATGCACCTATATAAATTCAAACTAAACCACCAACATCAGCAATGTTACTCTGAAAGTCACTGTGAGGTGTACTGGTGCTCTACATCTAATTACAAGAACACACCTTGGTTGGATTGAAATTGGTTTTATGTGGAACAAAAATATGTCTTGTTCTTTCTACCTAAGAAGTGTAATAAAAATAGGATTATTAGAACAGTGGCAAGGTGTCTGAGAACCTGAATTTGGGCCCTGAAAAATTGTGTCTGGTGTCACTCGAGTATTAATAAAAAAACTTTCCAGCTGAGGAATGCTACTTAAATCATAGGTGAGTGAAGCCTCTGGAGAGTAGTTGGTCCTGTCATAACATGTAGCGGTCATGATGATTGCAAATAGTAGAGACTTATTTTTCTGATGAAGTTCAGTAGGAGAAATGGACAACATTTTAGTTCAGCTTCTGCACTGGCTGTGTGATTTGTGAGGCTGTGTCTCTGCTGGAGGTTAAAATAATCTGTTAGGAATTTACAGTCCTTCCTCCCTAAAATCCAGTGTTTTCTCTCCTGAGAAGTTTCATGGACAGTTACTACCCTCCCTCAGCAGCACACTTTCTCGTCTATGCTCCATGTTTATTGCTCAAGGCCAAACGCAGAAAATGGTAGAAGGGGTCTGGAAGTCCCCACCAAATAGAAAGGAGAAGAGACAATCCTTTCCATTTCTTCTCCTTGTCCATGCTCACACTTTCTGTTGTGTCTCCAAAACAGGGATCCAAAAGCCAACTTCTATATAATCCCTATAACTGTAGTGGGAAGACTTTCTCCTGCAGTGCAATATTTAAGATGAACAAGTAGTCAGACAACAGGAGGTCCCATGTTTATCTCCATCTTTCATTCTAAAAATGTTTGTCTAAAATCTGACCCTTAAACTACTGATATTACATAGCAGATATCTTTTGCACAAAACCTGCTTCTGTATCTTAAAATTCAGTATGAGGGAATTTAAATAGTTATATAAATATCTTGAGATTGACATTTTGTTTTTCATGTATTCCCTGAAGCAAAATAAAATAAATTTCATTCTGCAACAGAAATGTTTAGGATTTAGCACTTTGAAATATTGTTTCTTCAAAGTATCCTTTGACCGGTATTTTATCAAAACTGGCAAAAAGATTTTTTTTGCTAAATTATTTAATTTGAAGAAAGTACTTCCTTTCTATTTGATTTTTTTCTAAATAATATTAATTTTAGCTGTAACTTTCACTTTTATTTTTGAGTTATTGGTGAATCAACAAATTATTCTTTCATTGCTTGTAATCACAAGACTTAAATACTAGATTTTTCTGTAATAATTAAAAAGTAAATCTTTTTTTCTGCTTAAGATAGTATAAGATCCAGAAACCAGGCAAGCCTCTCATGAACCTGTGTTCTTTGGGGTTTTTCACTGGCATTTTTCTGTTTGATGTATTTTCACTGAACAGTTTAAGTAATTGTCCCTGTCACATGCAAGCCTTATCTGCTCAAGATCTTCAAAGTATTTTTGGCTATAAAACCATATCTCATTTTTCATTTTAACATTTTTTATTGGTGATCATTGGTAAGCAGATTGTAATAGAAAAATAACAAGGATAATTCTCCACTGTTACAATGCGCATCTTTGACCTTGAGATGTTACAGGAATAAAAGAGTCGGAAAAGAATAATCACATTTACTTGGAAGGAATTTGTTCATTTACAGCTGTAGTCTGAGATTTGATAAGATGATGATTCAGCTGGTGGGATGGAACGTGATAAGAAATGATAATAAACTGGCTGTAGGCCAAATCTGTAAAAACAAGGTAGAATATTTCCACAGAATTACATTTCTGAGATGGACATATGCATAATGCTTTAGACTACATGTAAACATTTATTGATACTGGTATCCAGTAATCAGTAATTCTCAATAATGGAAGAATTTTGAGCAGAGATATTCAATCTATAACTAATTTTTTTGTCACTGTATGGTTATCCTTAAAGGTGCATTAAGGATAAATTGTGAACCTTTCCTTCAGGAGCTATGGACAAACAAAAATAAATAAATAAATAAATAAATAAATAAATAATCTGGTGACTCCTCTTAATTTCAGTGCATATGGGACCAAGAGAAGAGCAAATGAATATTGGAAGATTGTTTTTAAATGGAGTTTCCTCTTCTTCTTTCCCTGGTTTTCATCTGCTACCTTGGACTCAACTTTTCTGTTCCTGTAACATAGAACACATCTGCAGCCCCATTTCACAATATACTCAAGACACCTTTCTGGGAGAGTTTGACTTTCAGTGGAAGAGATCTAGGTGGTTTGCCAGGATGTTACAGTGCCAAGTGGAAGGTCTTGAAATAGAGTGGGATGAATAATGGGTGTCACAGACCTTGTTTGTTTTTGTCTGTATGGAATGACAAAGGACTGAAATCTACTTTTGTCTGTTTCTTAATCACTTTATGGTTACTGCTGCCTAACACCTGCAGGAAGGGTATACTTCTTGATGTTTTCATGATAGGCAAAGTACCTAAACATGAACTGCAACTGCTTTTGCACTGGATATGCCACAGTATTCATTTAATCCTTATTCATTTCTGCAGATGTTGCTTCTTATCCTTCAGTGAGATCTATTTTCTTGCAGTTGCTGTGGAATATGTTAGCACAGCTGTGATTTTCTTTGATTTTCTCTAAATATTCCCCCAAACTAAACACACTGTCATGAATCCTGGTTTACTATTCTGCTGACTCCACTAATTTGTTGCAAATGAGTTTAGGTTGCTTAGAGAAATCACTGGCAAAGGTATCAGGAAAAGTAAGTCTAAAAAAAAAAATCTGTAAAAGGACAACAGAGTTCAATGGCAAAGTTCACTCTACTCCCTACTACATGGATGCAACATCCAGAGGAAAATCAGCTAAGAATGAATCTAAAAGGATTGATGTGGAGGCTGGGAAACGTTAAGAGTAAGGATCGAAAGGGTGAGGGTGAAAAGGGGAGAGGGTGACAGTGGTAAAAGAGAACCTTCCACTGAGTCACAAGTTTTGGAGTGGACTCTTGTCGAACTTAGACTTGACCAATGGTTTCTGTCTAAAGGATTTAGCAGCACTTAATTGACTAAGTTAACTTTCATATAAGATAGCTAGAATTTACTAAAATTACGATGACAATGACTTAATTACAGATCTGAGAGGGCAATATTTATGTTATACATGCTGTAAGGTATTTAAATAAATTCACATATAAACATAAAGAAGTTACGAAGGTATATTGTGAAAAATTCCCTTCAAGTTCACAGAAATACTTACGTCAGGTGTCTTTGAATCTCTCAGCAGGCTTAGGATTAATGATCTGCAAGGACTTGGGGTAACAGCTCAGGCCCCATCACCACCTTTCAGCGACTGTCCACCAAGTATCTCCAATTCATGTGTTTGCAAGTTCTGAGAGGTGTCCCACTCAGAGGGAGGTGCTGGTCTAGGAGACCTAGAAGAGCCTCACTTAGGCCCACTTTTTATAGGGCCACAAAGTAATGGGGTTTAGTAATCTATAAGACTTTTATCCTCAGATTGATAATCACTGGAGTTTCTAAAATACTTGGAAATTTTTTCCAAAATTCCTGTGAAAATAGGACCAGAGTTTCTAAAACTCCGGGTATAATAATAGTATTGTTCCACTCAGGCTTTGATTAAGGTAGGGAATGTTCCAAGGCTGTTAGAGAATGACTGACTATCTGCTCTCTCACCCTTCACCTCAGTATTGCTCTCAGCTTGACCATACAGGAGTTTCTAGTATGACCAAGGGACAATTCACTTCCCAACTCATTACACGAGGTTAAGGCCTAATGGAAATTATTGAGATCATATTTTTATCCCCATCCCACTGTTAGAGAGTGAGTGAGTGAGTGGCTCAGTTACTGGCTGGGGTTAAACCACGACAATGGGCTTAAATCACCCTGACATTCTTGTATCCACAAAATCTCCAAATCAGCAAAAAGAGTAAAAACCTGGCTCTACAGTGGAATGACATATTTCCAGAGCTTCTAGCAAATCTCCATGAGGATGTCATAGTTGTTTTCCAGGACTGCATACAGAAAAGGAGACATAGTACTTTACCTAAGAATTACTGCTCGGGATCACTAACTATAGGCAGGAAATTCAGCAGCTGAAGATCGTAGGGACCTATAGCTCAGGTCTTGACTAGACTCAGTCTGCATCTCCTCCGGTAATCAGTAAAAGCTCTGCCTGCAAAAAGCTACACAAAGCATTCATACTTTGATGCATGGTGTAATCACATTCCCATCCATTTAATATCGACCATGTTGATTTATTATCATTTTAGTTTCCTAAGAAAGAGATATTATACGCTACAAAATCTAATGCTTCACAGAAGTCTAAAAATATTTCAGCAATGATATTACCTTTATCAATTCAATCATCAAAAGATTATTGGAATCATCAAAGGCATCCACAGGGAGTTTGTTTGTCCTGGTTCTTTGAATTTTTTTTTGTGTTCTAGAGACCCAGCTGTGAATTATCATTAGTGTGGCAGAGGAAAACCATTTACACTTCTTTAAGCAATCTTAGAGTCTTTTTTTTTGTTTTTCTCTTACCATTCCTTTCTCATTTTTGCTTGTTTTTGTTCTAGTCTGTTCTTTTCTTTAACAAGTGACGAATTCCCTGCTGCTTTCATTATTGATTGACGAGAGGCCCATGCACCAGTGAAAACCAGAAAGCAAAGCTGCTGAAAGATGTTTCTGAGTATTGTTTTCTTTAATTATGTGGAGCAGCACTGAAAATAATGCCACCTTCTTCACACTCATTGGAATCCAACCTGAAATAGTGTGCATGTTTAAAAGTCATAAAGGATGTTGTTTACTTTGATACAGTAGTGTCTGTGTCCATAAATTAAAAGCATCAACACTGTGCACTTTTCAGCACTCATTTTTTAACTTCCTCCTGTGCACACAGGCAGGTTTTTTTTTGTTTCACAATGGTATAACAGCATAATTTTTCTGTTAGGTTGGTAAAGGAATAGGAAAACACACTGCCTGTTATCAGCCTTATTTTTAGATTTACATATATTTATTAATATGTTCTTCCATATGGAGTTCTAAGGTCCTGGGAACCAGGGGGGAAAAAAATGTTAAGAGAGTGGCTTTAAATTATTTGTGTGATATGCTTTTGGTTGATTGATTGCTTCGGTGTGGTTGTGGTGGTTTTTTTTAACATCACTGAAAGGACTGTTACATCTTTCATAATGGACGTAGAGGAAACAGTAAATGAGGAAATGTTAGAGGTCATTATGGATGGAGACTACAGAAGGAAAAATGGGGAAAGATTTTGCTCCAATCTTTCATTATTAGTCTCTTTGCAGACACTCAGCAACCCCAATTATATTTCCAGATTATGACATCTTTGTATGTTGGTGTGAATTAAAAAAACACCATAAATTTATAAAGACCTCAATAAAGTTTGTTACTCTTTTATTAATTTACTTTCAAAAGCTAAATTCTGGATTTCTGCTAGTTGATGAAAGTTCCCCTTTCCCTTTCTAGTGACTTCTTTAGGATGTGCTTTTATTCATGAAGTTTGTAACTCTAGGCTGCTGCATAGACTTAGATTTCCATGGGCAAGGGCATTTTCACACCTACTTGTGAGTTTCCTTATTTATTTTGTAGTCATGATGATTAACTCAGTCTTGTAGATATGGCAGTCCAACATGTCCTTCAGGAATGTGTCTGTGATAGAAGACAACATCACAATGGACTCCCCAAACAGGCTTTAGCAGAACTGCTTCATCCCCAAGACCCAATAAACAGCACAAAGGGCCCAAAATAATCACAGAATCACAGAATGGTTTGGATTGGAAGGGACCTTAAAGGTCATCCAGTTCCAACCCCCTGCCACGGGCAGGACACCTTCCACTAGACCAGGCTGCTCGGAGAATGGTTCTTACATCTCCTCAGAGATGCTTTGTTTTCCCAGGAAAGGCCTGTTCACCCATGATCACAGCACATTGACACAACCATGATATTTCTACTCCTAGAATTTTTTGCTTAACAGGAGTAGGGAGATCTCAAGACACATTGGATAAAAGCCGTATTAGATTAGGCAAAATACATAACAGACATGTCCTCTGGCACTCAGTGACACGTCTTTGGAGGCCCTATGAGGCAAATTGATTTCCTAAGGGTATGCCTTCAGTGACATGACATTCTTTTTTCCCTCCATTAGAGGACGTTCCCTTGCAATGCTCTTTGCCCCCGTGGGACTGAATGCTGAATAAAGCATTTCCCATTGTAAGAACAAGAGCAAAACCTAACCTTTAATCTTTAGCACACTGGAGCTAAAGACACATGTCTGCAGGAGAACAAGATATTTGCTGTGAAAGGCAAGCTGCCTACTTGTTTGGCTGAGAATAAAGCAAAGAAAACTTCATTTTCTAGATAAAATGCTATTCATGGGGTTGGACTTTTTCCCCTCTCCCTCTGTCTCTTGAGATGTTAGCAGCTGGGAAGATAATGTGTATCACTGCAATATCTGCAACATTGTCAAAGAGAGCATGGGAATGGTCACATACCCATCATGGTAATAATTTGAATTTATTCCTAAGGCATCAGCATCCTCACCCAGTCTCTGCCTGAATGACAGCTCAGAGTCTGCAAAGGCATCACAAGCAATCCTGGTATGCTATGAGCAGCCAACTAGATTGACAGATTTTTATAAAATTTAGCATAGCTAGCTGCTTTTCTCAACCAGTTTTCAATCATTTTTATTTCTATGTGTATGTATGTATAATATCTATGTGGTAGCCTGATGCATTCCGTACAAATTAAGGAGGATTTCCATCTATGACTTCTTGCCAAATCTTTTTTTTTCTTTTCTCTCTTATTTTAATAGAAAATCTGTCTGTCAAGAATGAGGTTTCATTGTGTTAGCTGCCATGTAAATATTCACTAAGAAGGAGATGAGGTTGCAGTAAAGATTAAAAATAAAAAGTAAGGAAAACATTGTTATTCCTAAGGGGATGAAATAGTGAATTATTAGATGAATATTGTAGGACTGAGGACATTAAAATAAAGTAGTAAGTCTATGCCTTGGCTCGGGAATGACTGACCTTCTTTTGTGCTTGCTTATCTCAGACCAAAGTTTATAAGACAGATTTAAGGATATGTTTTTTTTAAGCATTGATAATTTTCTTTGAAGCCCTTGACTGAAATTTTAGTGGGTCAGGCTTTTGTCGTTGCAGACTGTGACTGTTTCCATGCTCAGGGCACTGTTACTCTGCTCACATTTTAAATAGCAGTTGTTCCTACCAGAAAGAAGTATCAGACAAGGCTCAGGGGTGACTGCAAAGGCCTAAACCAAAGAGCGCTAAAGGTTAAAGCTGAAGCAAATTTCCAAAACCATTAAGGAAATCATCTTTTGCTTCACTTCTAGCTGGCCAAAGGCAACTATCTTTTTTTTTT
>VZTF01002538.1:1032754-1088407 GCA_013397755.1 Cnemophilus loriae | reverse complement strand
TTTTTTTTTTTTTTTTTGACATCTTAGGGGTGAAGTAAGCAACTATGAGAAATTATGTGTACTGAAGATCAGTTTACACACAGCTCAGATGCTTGGGTTTGGGTCCATAACCATACCTTAAACACACACATAATTGTCACAGGATAAACTCTGTGCAATAGAGTATAGAATCATTGAATCATAAAATTGTTAAGGTTTGAAAAGACCTTTAAGATCATTAAGTTCAACTGTCAACCCAGCACCACCATGTTCACCATTAAATCACATCTTTAAGTGCCAAATTTACACGTTTTTTGAACATTTTCAGGGATGGTGACTCCACTGCTTCCCTCGGCAGTTTGTTACAATACTTTACAACCCTTCGTGTGAATAAACTTTTTCTAAGATCCAATCTAAACCTCCCCTGGTGCAACTTGAGGCCATTTCATCTTGTCCTATCACTTATTATCTGGGAGAAGAGACCACCTTCCACCTGGCTACAATCACCTTTCAGGTACTTCTAGAGGGTGATTAGATTCCCTCTGAGCCTCTTTTTCTCCAAGCTAAATATCGCCAGATTCCTCAGCCTCTCCTCGCAAGACTTGTGCTCTGGCCCCTTCACTAGCGTTATGAATTGGAGGTTTGCCTCCAAGTTCCTCAGCCCAAATCCTGAGTAATTCTCAGAAAAGACCTTGACCTCTGCTTCAAGCACAGGTTTTGAAGCATACAAGTTAGAAATTATCTATAGTGCATTCAAACAGTTGATCTGGTAGTTCAGTGAAGGAATAAAGCCCCAAAAATCTTTCAGAAAGTGAATATGGACAGCTAGAGAGAGTTGAACACTTTGAAATAGGGTTCATGTGGAAGATTAGAGTAAGCAAGAGCTCTCAGAGTAAGTTAAAAGATTATCTTCAACTTTCAAGTTGAGCTTGAAACCAAGAAAGATCTTATTCATTTAAAGCATGGACATTACAGTCGAAGCACTCACTTGAACCCCTTGTCTAGTCCCTTGAAAATTAGACTTCAGCTCTAGGGGACCTCGCCTCCCTCACTGCTCCCTAGGTACATCACCACCAGAAGATTGTCCTCTCGTTGAAACTGGTTCGTCTTGCCTGTGCTATTTAAAAAATCCTGCATAAAAAAGACTGAGTAGAAACAAAAATCTTAGAGATATAATGGTAGAAAATTGTGTGCAGCTGCTTCTGAAAGGAGGAGAAAGCTGAGCAAGAATTTTAAGGTGGCAAAGTTCATCATCAAGATTATTTAACTGAATTAATGAATTTCTCATAGAAATAAGTCCATCTATTCTGGAATACTTACAGTTTTTTCTGGTTATAACATAACAAATCATATGAAAACAGGAAGGCATATGCTGTACCTCAAACTTTAGTATGTCACAGGAGTATTCTTCCCTGCCTGAATTTACTGACTCCAGTAAATGATTTTATATTAACACTATAAAATGAGCTAAAACAATTAGGTGGGTTTTAAGAACCAAAATTCAAAAGGAACTAAACAATTTTCTCCCATTTTCCTGAGGTAATTTGTTCATTTCCAGATGACCAGCTTTTGGACTGTAAAATGTCTTTTATAATCCCAATTTTACTACTTGACCATATACGCAGATATACATTGCCAGTACTGATTTCGCTGCTCTGGATTACTCAGTGTCATCGTAACTCATGCAGTGTGTGGCATTGTACAAATAAATGCATCCCACTTTCAGCTATAGATTAGGATTGACTTGAGAATCTCAAGAAACTTTCATCTTTAAGGGACTATGAACTGACTGCTTTGACTTTCCTCAAAACTCAAGTGACCATCAAAATGTAAGACATTATAAACTCTTGTTTTTCTTTGTCTCTTTGTCGAATCTGTTCTGTCTTGTCTGATATACTTAACAGAGACAAGGACAGAGAGTTTCTGCTTGAATTTTCCACTTCTTTTGGTGTTTATCCTTTTGATTCCCACTACCCAAACTGTTTATTTATATATTTGTTTACTTACTTCTTTATTAGAATAAGCAGAGCAGTGGAGTCTGTGTTAAAAAGGGGGTGGCAAGAGCGTGTTGCTTTATTATTTTGTTTGTTAATTTCTCACTACTCAAATGCCTTTTAGTTGGCATTAAATTAAATTACTTTCTGACAAGTTGAATCTGTTTTGCACACAGCAGTAATTAGTAAGAAATTTACCTGTCTTTTTGTCAATCTATGAACTTTTTTATCTACTTTTCTTCCTCTGTCCTGTTGGAGGGGATAGAAATGAGGAGAAGGAGTGAGCATCTGGGTGCGCATTTGACAACTGACCAAGGCTAACCCTCCATAACTCCCTAATAGTGTGGAGAAATGGGATGTTTGGGAGCTCCTGGTAACAATGAGAGAAGTTTCTGTTCACTTTGTTAAGTGGATGTTCCCTCCTTTTTTTTAAGATTACTATTACAGTAGTATTAGCAAAGTGTATGTTTTTAGTGACTGGGAATTCCTGTTGAGAACTGAATCAGGTATTTTTTTTTTGCTTTTCCAAGTATATTAACTTTCCCCAGTTTACTTGGACATGGAAACGCTACCTAATAATTGGCTTTCAACAGGACTGTCTGGCCTTGCTGAACACTAATGATAAAGCATCTTTGTTGCCTCACTCTAAGCATGAATTTAGAATCTCTGTTGCTCTGGATGAAGTTTAACATTGAAGAGAATATCACTGAAGAAAACTGATCGTATTAAATTTTCCTGCTTCATGGGTGAACCATTTTATAGCCAGGCAGTAACTCTTGAGAGAGAAGTAGTTCATAACTGGTAGGATGAAGCTCTTGTTTGTTTTATTGGGTATGTAATCTCCCGCAATGGCTAAGTATCAGAAATACTTACAAATGGTGTAGACTGGTGTAGATGATAAATAACTTGCTTTTGCAAGGTTTTGCACAGGATCAGACACACACACATACATATTCATATACATCCAGGAACACTCAGGCTAAAACTGGGCACTCCCAAGAGGTCAAGGAAATTGATTTTATGTTACTAAATCCCATTATCAGAAATGAGAGCACCATGGAAAATAATAAGTAATATTAATTATTCTCTTTCTGTTTTTAGGGGGTGTGCATTGTTGGTTGTTTTATAAGATATAGAATTGCATCATTGTGTGATTTTGCAGGGTGCTGATTTTACTGGTGACTTTGGTGTGGCTAAAAGGAAGAAAAGTGGATGCAAGCCAATGTGAAAACCACAGGAACAGGCTCAGAATATACTGTGTTGTCTTAACAGTGAGCTGCTATGTGTGGTCAAGAAAACTGTGTTGCCTCTCATGTCTTGTCTGCTGATTCTGCAGTTCTGCATTGGATTCAGCCAAAGCCTTGAATTTTGGAGCCTCATGGTTCAAGGCACTGCAAATACAAATAATTAGTAGACAGAAAGCAAATACATTTCCATAATTAANAAAAAAAAAAAAAGTAGGAAATCACAAAACAATGATTGCTATTTTGCAGTCTGGTCAATTTCTGAATATACCCTGAAACAGGCAGCCTGCATAAAGGTCTTCCACACATCCAAAGTTAATTTTATTCATAGTACCTAGTATGGGTTTGGATTAGTGCTGAAAACAGTGCTCATAACACAGGGATGTTTTCATTACTGCTGAACAGTATTTACAGAGAGTCAAGGCCTTTCCTGCTCCTCACCCCTTCCCATCAGTGAGAAGGCTGGGGGTGCATATGGAGTTGGGAGGGGACACAGCCAGGACAGCTGACCCTGACTGACCCTAGAGGGATATCCCATACCAAATGGTATCATGCTCATCATAAATACTAGTGAAAGAAGAAGGAAAAAGGGTACATTCAGAGTTATGGAGTTTGTCCTTCTAAGTCACTGTTGTGCACAATGGAGCCCTGCTTTGCTGGGGATTTCTGAACACCTGCCTGCCCATGGGAAGTGATGGATGAATCTTTATCTTGCTTTACTGGCATGTATAGATTTTGGTTTACCTGTTAAACTGCCTTTATTTCAATCCATGAGTTTTCTCGCTTTTACCCCTCCTATTCCCTTCCCCTTCTCTTGGGAGGATGTGAACAAGTGGCTGTATGGGGCTGAGCTCCCAGCTGGGGCTAAACCACAGAATCACCTTGTCAGAATTCAACAGCTCCATTGAGCTGATCATTCTAGGCTGTCTATGTACTAATTGTTGAAACAAATACATTAATTTTAGGAAGAATTCAAGTGTACCTTTACAGGGCCAATTTCTATCAAATGAATATAAGGAGATCATAAGTAACTTAAATATAGGTATATAGACCCATAAAGGAGAAAAATCATTTGATGGAATGCATCAAAGTAGTGCAAAAGCAGTGTAGGCTCCTTAATCACTATGTTATAAAATTATCATCTTTAAGATCATTATTTAAATACATTATTCCAAATCAAACATCTTTTAAAGAGAGACTGGAGATTTATTCCAGGTCACTCTAAAGTGGTCAGGGCATTCTGGTAACAGGTATGGTACCTGGGTTCTAACACAAAGATTATCTGTTTGAATAAAAGAATTTCAAGTGAAGTAAACACATCTTCCTGAAAAATTGATATCTCAGTTTATGGTCACTTTTATAGTTTGTGAACCTATATATCAAACAAAGAGACCATTCATGATCGTATCTTTTACAGTTCATTCTGTGGCACCACAAGGCTGCCTCTTAGGCTGGTGGTTCACAGCTCCTCAGTTGCTCTGTGAAATAAAGTGTGATCAGTTACAAGTCTCAAGTTTTCATTGCAGATATCGTGAACTGAACAACTTCATGTACTAACTTTGGAAGCAAAACAATTTGCAGAGTGTGATCATGAAATGAAAACAACATGAGAGAAAATCTAACTGGCAAAAACTATGGAAAGCCTCAGAAATATCTACTGATGGGCAGCATTCACATTTATGTCTGGTTTTCTGCCTCTCCAGTCCTGACCTGGATTTCCTGCTCTGACCTTCTGGCTTTACCTGAGCTATCTTGTGGTCATAAACTTGGTGGGTGATCCCTGAACTGTGTCTGAGCCTGACTTGCTGCCCCTGGCTCCCATGTGAGGGAGGTCCATGCTCCCACTTGCCTTGCTACAGTGTTGGGCTCCTGGCTCACCATCCCTCATGGAACAGGCAGACATCACTGTTCCTAGACATAAAGCACATGTCATCATGAGAAAATAAAGCAGCTGATAGGTCACTGTGCCAGTTAGCATCCAGATGTCAACATTATATTACATACAATGCTCTATAATGAGGGATGACCTTCACAGGCTTGACTTAAACTGAGAACTTTACATCCATTTTACCTCATGGGACATGATGGTCTGTAGAAATCTGGTTTTATTTTCCATCATGTAGGTTGGCTTTAGTGTTTTTTTTTCCTTACTCAAAACATTGATGATTAGCTCAAAGCTGGTACCAAGACACTTTTGATTCTTTTAAGTATCTTAAATTAAATCAGAAGAAAGTATCTCCTGTCATAAATATTGAGTAGGCATAGTTGAATACTGTATTCATGTTGGCTAGGGAAGAGCTGGTAAAAGATTTGTCTGTCACAACGTGTAGACAGTAGATACAAATAATCTCGCACCAGCCTCTTTAATGTATTTTTGAAGAGATGTATGTCAATTGGCTATATAAAATATCGTTAGGACCAAATTAATTGAAAACACTCACTGAAAAACTTTTCTGGAAGATGGCTACTGGGTCAAAGACTATGCTTGTACTTCACATTTTCTGACATTTTTATATGGGACCTGGTTTACCAGTACTTTAAAAAAGCTGACAATCATCAACTTGTTCTTTGCAATGAAAATGTGTTGTATTGATCAAGGGAACCTGTTCAGGGACTTCTACTATAAAGGGATGCCAGACATGAAAAAGGAGATTATGATGATGGTGAACAAGGCAGGGTTGGCCTATGAATATATGCAAGTTTGATAATGACAAAATAGCAAATCATAGAATTATATTTAGTCTGGAGAAGTTCTCTAAGACTGTCAAATAAAACCACTAGCCCAGCACTGCCAAATCCACCACTAAACCATGTCCCCACCATCCTTCAAGGGATGGTGACTCAATCACTTCCCTGGGCAGCCTTTTCCAGTGCTTGACCACCCAGTGTAGATCAAATGAAAATACCACACTCAGTAAAGATCACAGTTAGGAAGTACACTCAAATGCTTCTATAAAAGCACATTTGGAACTTTTTTGAGGAGTTTAGATGTTCAAGAACTGAAAATGTTGAAAATCTGTCCAAATGGAGAGGTGAAAATGGGGACTAGAGTTCCTTCTTTTTATTCTATTAAACCATATTCTGTTCATTGAATTCCTCCTCAGCTGAGAGGCTTTTCAAATCTAGGGATAAAATGCAGTACTATTTTAGAAAGACCTAAGTGGGTGGGGAGTTTAAAGTCCTTTCATAACTCTCTTCCCTCTCCTGCTAAATTTGTTCCTGGCTTGATGTAATATATATCTGAGTTTCTAGTTTTGCACCCAGTAGAACGGGAACGTAACACAGAATTATCACTTTAAAAGCCTTTTTTTGTTCCACTTTCAGAGTAAAGCCATGGACACCTTGTCTCCAGACATATCTCTCCCAGAAGAAAACTGCCAGGGTTCAGTCAGGGTTCAAAAGCTTTTTTTTTTTTTTTTTTTACTCTTCAACAGGAAATTTACAAATCTGGCAAATTACATTAAATGCTAGTTTGCCCTGCTTGAAGGAAAATAGATGAGAAAAAACAAGATCTTTAGAAAATTGTCCTGAATTTCAAGCTCAAGGGAAAAAAGATCCTCTGGCTGAAAGTTAAATTCTTATCTCAGTTTCCTGTGTTTTCTCCGAGAAATTTCTCTGAGATAGACTTCGAGAGCAAATCATTTCCCTCCTGTAGTTTCCATTTCTTCATTTGGAAATATGTAAGAAGTTTGCATTTTCATAAGCAATTAACATTTTCAAGTAATCAGTTTGATGGACTGAGTTTTCCAAATGTGATGGTGAGCATCTATTTGAAAACCAAAAACGTGCCAGAAAATGAAGATACCTAAAAGAGACTGCTCTCACATTAAAGTCTAGACCATCTGAGTTATAAAATCATAAAAGCTTAGCTTTGGTGATCATCTTCACAGTTCAGTTATTTACATCAGTGTGGTGTAAATGAATAGCTAGTAATGAAACAGCCTCCTTTTGAGTCAGCAAAATTAAGTGGTTTCAAATGTCCTAAAATCCTTTTCTTCAGAGAGCGATGGAAAGACAGGAGGAAAAATTTCACATTTTGTAATCTATAAAACTGATTTTATCTTTAACTTTTTTATAGCTACAATTTTGCTCTCTTGTGCATTGATTTTGCAGCAGATCTGATGGGAATAGGCAAAGTGAGAAGGGTTTAGTTGAGCAGAGGAGAAGCCATTTCACCGTCTCTTTCCTGTTCTCAGTTTTGATTTTGCTTTGCAAAAGAAAATTTAAATTTTCAGAGCTGAAGAGGATTTTGTGAGAAACATATGTTTCGGTTCTAGTTTCCTGTACCTCAGTCTGAATCACACAGGCAGGGTCTTGGAGCCAAAGTTTTCAGTCCCAGCTGATCATCCTGCTTATTTCAGATATTACTTTCCTGATACATCTTTCTCCTATTCATTGTATACAAAGACACATACAGACTGTGTGTGTGAGCAATATATATACATACATATATATAGATAGATAGATAGATATATACACATACACATATTTTCCCCTGGAAGCTTTGTGTAAACTAAATCAGTGAAAGAGCAACAGAATTATTTCTGCTACTTTTAGTAACAAATAAACCCTAACAACTTAAAAAACAGAAGGGAGAAAAAAAAAGAGATTGTATTTTTAATATATTTTAAAATGCTATTTTAGAATTTTGAAAATTTATAATACTGGCAAGCTTTCTTCTCAATGCATATGGATTTCTCACATCCATGTTGTCTCAACTACAGATAATGTTAGTTCCAAGTAAAAGGCTGTGTCACATCCAAATGAATGATGGGTTTTCATGTTTTCCTCACCTCTCAGTTGTTCCATGGCAGTTTAGCCTGCCAGGGCATGAGGTTTACAATACTTTAAAAATATTAAATGGGACATGCTGCCGCAGTACATCTCCACAGCTGTACAGGCAGCACTCTGCTCTACACTGCCTTTTGTTAGAAAATGAATGAAGTTCAAGGTCTTGCATGTTCTCTTCAAAGTATTCCCACTCTTGGCTTAGGATACTTAAGGAAAAAAACATCACTTAAATCTTTGAGATGAAGAATTTGGTTGACAGTTTTAGTCCCTTGGTGCAAGGAGCTGTCTGCAGGTGGAGGAGAGCAAATGAGAGAAAAATGGAATATTTTCAGGGGGCAGTCCAAGGCTGAAAAGTAATTCACTTCAGGAACTTGGAACTGTCATGAGTGTCACCACTTTTCACTCTAAGTGCTTTCTCTAACAATACCTGGCAACATGCATCTGAAGAAAAGGAGAACGCAAAGCAAAATAAGTCACATCGTTATTTCTTTCCCAGGTGTTTCTTTCCCAGGGAGTGGTGGAGAGAAAAATCAAGACTTGAAAGTTGTTACTCATATCATTTAAAACACTGCGGAAAACCTTTGGGTACTAGAAAGATGGTCCGTAAGAATAAGAATAAGAGTAAGAAGAATAAGAATAAGAGTAAAAAGAATAAGAATAGGAATAATACAGACAAGAATAGAAATAAACTAGACTAGACTAGAAAAAACAGAAGACGACAGAACTGAGCTGAACTGAATTTTTAGATGGAGTTTAATTGAAACGAGTTCTATCTTGTTTGCAGGAAGATAAACATTCTATTTTATTATATCTAAAACCTTGTACCTGAAGGCAGAACATGCACTCGCACCACTCCATGATGGGTGATTTCTTTGACATTATTCAGTGTTTTCTTGTGTTCTCCAGTCTGTCAGTGTGCACCCACCTGGAACTACGTGCCTTATTTTCATACTATAATTTCTTTGAAGTGAGATTGCGTTTTTTCAGGCACTTGTAAAAAGCTCAGTTCAATAAGCTTTTGTTACTGCAGTGGAATCTGTTCTACCACAGTAGAAGGACTGCGGCTGCTAAAAGCTGTCAACACGTATTTTGTGTTCTTTGGCTGTAGTACATAAAGGAAGAGAGTTGAACAAGGTCAGTCTAGAGTTCAGTAGGACTCGGGCGCGACTTGTTCAGATCGAAAACTTTTACCTCCTCCTACTGGAAATAAATTTGGACTGCCTCCTGATGCACCTCTACTACTGTCTCTGTCTGTTAACAAACACAAGAATCATTGTCTTGTTCTCCGTCTACTTTCTCAGTGTTTGTTTCACAGCTTTTTTCCACACTTTCTTTCTGACTAATGAGCCACAGTTTTTGAATTCCTTTGCCTGCATGCATTTCTAGCTTTTTTCCTCTCATTTTAACACAATAGTTATGACAATGAGAATATATTTTATTAATTCTAACACAATTTCATTGTGCATGGACACAGATTTTTCTTCTGGTTTCTTTTCTGACAGATCTGACTAACTGTGCAAGCCTGTCTGAGAGAAAAGAGTGGGGAGATGGGAAATTTGGAGTCACTTATCTTTCTGCTTGACTTTTGATTCAGTTTATCTGATATTTGATGCTGTGCTAGATAGGTGTCAGATTCAAGAAAACTAAACATATCCAAAAGTGAAAAGCGTTTTTACGAGACATTTTTTTTGGTTTGTCCTTAACACTACAACTCTGGTCTGCACTCACAATCTGAAGAAGAAGAAAGAAAATTCCTTATCAAATCCCAAACACTTCACTCAATAAACTTATTCCCTGGAGAAAACCTGAGGAAATAAATGTAGTGTTGAGAATGGGCATAGTGCTTTCTGTGCTCACATCATCCTTTCTTGATCAGTAAGGTAAACTCCATGGCTGAGGCAGAGTAGTAGCATAGAAAGGATGAAAGGGCCACTCTTTTCCAGCCCTCCCTGTAATGAGTACAGTGGTGATGCACAGAGAGTTCATAGCAGGTTGCAGTGAAGCAAACATGTCAGGGGTAGAGGAATACAGGTAATGGAAGACGTGCAGGTACTAAAGCTGGTCATGAAGTGACAGAGAAAAGACAATGTAGGACAAATTATAGAATTTGTGCTGGAGCAAAGCAATATACTTGTTATGCATTCTTTCTCTAGCTGTGTTTGCATGAGGAATGTTTTGCTTTCTTTACTTTACTCAGAACAATTAACACCAAAAAAGAACACAACAGTGTCCTGAGCAAGTTTGCTGAGTATACACAATCTGGGGAGGCCCAGCTGCATAGCAACTGCAGTAGTCATCAGCTTTTTCCTATTTTGTTAGCTCTCAAATAGGTTTATTTGGCTTTTGGCAAAATGTGGATGGGGTGCAAATGTAACAGACAACAGAAAACATGTTATCAATAATTTACAATTGCACATGATCCGTTTTTTAGCAGGAACTGTGCATTAAGTATTCTGTAATATATAAAGTCACTTGCCATAAATTACCACATGCAGTGCTCAGCCGTCTGTACATCATGAATTACAAACCTCTCCCTCCAACCCACACTCTGAAGAAATGGAAAAATGACCTGAAAATTTCTTATGCTCAGAGACTATCTCAGAGATCACCTAACAGCTGCTGTGACACCATTGTCTTGTAGAAAATATGCTAATGAGAGTGACCAAAGAGGGAGGAGACTGCTCAGGAATCTTACACTCTTGTATTTTCAGGCTTCAAAAGTTACTGGGCTACAATATTTCACACTGAAAGAAGAAAAAAACAAAACCAAAAATCCCCATAAAAAAATTTAAGCTATTTGTAATGGAAAATAGTCTCTGGGGTTAAAAAAAACAAAACCAAAAAGTAAAGCTTGTGAAGGCTTTTACAACAATCAGCTAAGTCATCATAATGAAGTCAGATTTGTTTGCACACACTGCATTATTTCTCACAGCAAAATGAGGGTTTCTTCATCAAGGGCACATTGGCAACTTTGGGCAAGTGTTCTGTTCAGATGAGTCACACAATATTGCTGAAAAATTTTGAAGACCACTGCACTGGCAACCTTTCAGGAAACAGAGACACGGTTAGAGGCCAATCGGCTGGGATGTAAGTTGTGCCCCACAAAGCTGCAAGTGCAAGTGTAACCTCAGAAGACTAAGCAGAAAGTGTCAAAGACATGACAAATATCTTTCTGTTTCTGTTTTGTTTTTCACTTTCCAAGGAAATGAAAAGGATTTTTTTAGCATTACTAGGTTCTATTCGACATGGGTATTGTCAGCATTCTCTCTCCAAAGAATGTGGCATTAGCTCTGTGGGTCTGCTTCTGGAAGAAGACAATTGATTCTACTTTACATGTAGAATATTGAAACCTAATCCTAATGGGATATGGAAATGGAATAGCTACCTTTTTATTTTCTAGTACATGCTGGTTCCAGAGCCATTTGATGGAAGGAAAGCTAGACTTGAAAACTATCCATGAAAATATTCACAAAAATCCTTTCTATAGTCAGAGCATGAATGAGCTTTTACATTTTAGACAAAATATTTCAGGGTACCTCCATTTCTTGGTTGTGCTTGCCTGAGTGTGTTACCATGGTGATTAGGAGATTCTGGGAATTAACTTTGGTTTATGGTTATTGTGAGACATTCATATGTGAGCTGATGATCTGTATTTCAGAACCAGATCTTGAAGAGACAATGACCATTTGGGGATTAGCAGCTTTTCCACCATGAAAAATAAAAAGCAATCTAGATTAAAGGAAGCCAGATTTGTAATTGATGGATTGAACCATTAGTGATTTCACTCCAGTCACACCTCTTTAAATCAGACAGAAATCTATCTCAGTATGCTGTTAATTTTCCACCAAAAAGCAATTGGATATGTAAACACTATGAAAATGAAGCAGCAAAACCAGTCAAACAAACCAGCTGTCAAATCATGTGTCTTCTGCCAGTGACCACTATCCTGCAACACCCTGGTCTGTCAGTGAAAATATTTCCTTTGCTATTCCACAGTTGCAATTGCAATTTCACTCTTTCAAGAATGGATAACAATGGCAACAGCAATGACACTCTCTGGTTATATCTAGAGAAGAGAGATTCCTCCTTACTGGAAGTAAAATAGCAGGAGCTTAATATATGTTATCTAGATGAATGTACACTTCTTATTACAAACAGACATTTGTCTGTTCTTTATAGATTTGATTTTCTACTGACAACTGAAAGAATTCTGGCATCATCCTTGTAAATGGAGGTAACTATTGACATGAAAAATGCATAATTATTGAAAAGGCAGAAAATTAAAGTAGGAAGCACCATAGCATGAGTGGATTCTGATCTTGGCTAATCCCAACAGCACCCCCCCAGCTGCTCTCACTCCTACGCAGTTAGACAGGAGCACAGCTGCTTCACCATGGTCTTCTACAAGGTCTGAAGGGAATCTCTGCTCCAGCACCTGGAGCACCTCCTGTGCATCCTTCTTCACTAACCTTGGTGTCTGCAGGTCAGTTCCTCTCAGGATTTTCCTCATTCCTCTCTCCCATCTTCTGTGCAACAGTTTTTACCCTTTCTTAAATATGTTATCACAGAATGTTCACCTTAGCTCCTACTCCATGGTGTGGAGTTAAACTGGAATGATCCAGGATCCCAAGACAGACATCTATGCTACTTGTAACCATTCTATAGGTTGAACTGTTCTCTGAGACCAAGCACCTTACCTGTGGTTTATCCATCTGGTTGCCCAGACATGTTCACTTGAATAAGCAGAAAATTTTGAGAGACAGTATCAAAAACCTCTCAGAAATCAGAGCAGATGATGTCCACCACACCTCCCTCAGCCACAAACACAGACAGCTTATCATCACAGGAAGCAGTCTGGTTGGTCATGCAAGATTTACCCATGGTAAATTCATGCTAATTGTTACAGATCATTTTCTTTTTATAAGTCTCCAGAAAACTGTTCCAAAAGGATTTGCACCATGGTTTTCCCTGGCACTCATGTAACTGGCCTTTAGTCTTGTGGATTGTCACCTTTTGAAGATGCTGTGTGACAGGTGCTTTTCTGCATTCATCAGGAATCTTCCCAAATCTCCCCAACCTGTTGAACGAGTGGCTTTCAAGGACGTTGCTTATGTCGTTCAGCAGCCTTGGATGTAGCTTCTTAGATCCCACAACTTTATATGGTTTGAGTTCTCTCTAGAAATCACTGACTCTTCCCTCATCCATTGCTGGTACTTCCCCTTGAATCTTTTCTCTGGTCACAAACGTCTGAGCAAAGAGGGCACTGATTTCCTCGTGTCTCTTATGTGTATGTCTTAACGGTCTAGTTGGAAAATTTCCCATTCAATTGCTTCTTTAGTAATTCACTGTGCCAGTAACCAATATAAAACCCAGAAGACATGGAGATTTATAAAAAAAAAAAACAACAACAAAAGAGCAATATACATATATACTGATTTATAATTCTAGAGATTTTTACTTGCATTCTGGATTTTTTCTCTCAATATTTTTTTCCTTCTGTCCCATTTTTTTTCCACCTTTTCTGATTTGACATTAAAAATGCCACAGCAGGGCTTAAAAACATTCTTAAATGAGTACAAAATGGCATAATTCCTCCTTTCCTGTACCCCAGCCAGGAAAAATTAGTTTAAATCAATTGTGATCTGATGCTTGATTGTTCTATTTCAATAATCAGGATGCTTGAACTATGATGCACAGGCAGAGCTCTATTTTGAAGCACACTTCAGGAAGAAAAGAATTCAGACCTTGGTTCTTCAAGACTGAACACATCACACAAAAGCCAAAAGGTCCCACTTTCACAAATCTCAGCAATTATTCAGAATCTTACTAATTTTTCAAACACAAGATGAAATTGGGTTTTGATGAGATGCAGAGGACCAAGCTTTAAAGCAATCTGTTGAATTCCAGAAAGCAATTTATATGTTATTAAGAAAAAATTCTGATTATGAATTTGATGTTACATGTGCTTGACCATGAGCAATGTTCAGAGGCAAGCGGCAAGAAAATTCCTTGGTCTGTAAAAACCCCTTTAAGTGAGGGAATAAAGAAACACAAACACAAGCTAGTCTAATTTTCAGAGTGAAATGTAAGAAGCAAAGATTACCTTGGGAAGTTTAAGCAGATGGTCATTTTGCAAAACATGTTTTTTAGAGAGTAGTCTTCATTATCACAGTGTTGGGATCTGTAATTCACACCAGTGAAAATGAAGGTTTGCACACCAGAGAAAATCAAGGTTTTACTATGGAAGGAAGGAAATTATTCTAGGATCAAAGTAGGGACATTAGGATATTTCTACATATTGTGGTTTAACCCTGGCTGGGAAGTCAGCCCCATACAGCCGTGCATTGACTTTCACCTTGTATGACAGGGGAGAGGCAGAAGTCTAAAAGTGAGAAAACTCATGGGTTGAGAAAAAGACAGTTTAATAGGTAAAGCGAAAGCCATGCATATTAAACAAAGCAAAACAAAGAATTAACTGACTAATTTGGATGGGCAGGTAGGTGCTCAGCCATCAGGACAGAAGGGCCTCCTCACACGTAAGGGGGACTTGGGAAGGCAAATGCCATCACTCCAAATATCCCCCTGCTGCTTCTTCTCCCACAGATTTATATGCTGAGCATGACCCCATGTGGTCTGGAATATCCCTAGGGATATCAGCTGGGGTCAGCTGTCCTTGCTGTGTCCCCTCCCAGCTCCTTGTGCGTCCCCAGCCTCCTCCCTGGTGGGGTGGGGTGAAGAGTAGAAATAGGCTTGATGCTGTGTAAGCACTGCTGGCAAAATCATCCCAGAATTATCAACACTGTTTCCAGCACAAATCCAAAGCAGGGCCCCATACTAGCTCCTGTGAAGAAAATTAACCCTATCCTGACTAAAACCAGCATGCTATACAAGGAATAGTACATTTCTACATCCCACACTACGGTCTGCATGTGATCTGGCCACCTTTGCTGACCCATCTTTCTGCTAAGCTGGTCTGTCTGGCCCAGTGTGCTCAGCAGCACAACTGTCAGAGACTGTGCAGGCAGAACCAGTCAGTGGAAATGGAGATACTAGACTAAAGACACTAAATAAAACTGTTCATCCTTTCTCCTTCACTCACTCCTTTTTTTATTATAGCAACCTAGACAGATGGGAAGGCATGTGAAGGTCTCATATCATAGGGGTGGTGAAGATCCTGAAGAAATCTAGCAGGCACAGCAGAGTAAAAGAGAGTAGAAATCATCTTTGTCAAAAATGTAAATTTTTTGAGAATTTGAGGGGATAATGTCTTGCACAAAGCCTGTGGGCATTTTTCCATGTTCTGGTTCAAGCCTAGTCAGTTGTGTACTCGGTATTTTTTAGGCCCGTGGTATCTATCTAGAGAGAAGAGCAGCAGGGGAAAGTCACACATCTGTTGAATCAGAACAAAGTTCTGTCTTGTCTGAAATGTTCTTTACCAGCAGCAAGTGCCTACGGAAGTGTATAGGAACAGAAGAAATGCATGTGGCATCTTCCCTTCTCACTACCTCATTATATACACTTCCTCAGCTTCCAGCAATCTGGGGATGATGGATGAATGACAACATACAAGAAAGGACCTGCTATATATGGATGTGCTCGACTGCAAGTAATCTTTACAGCTTAGATTTCTGCAGATTTTGGGAACAATTCCTGAAATGAAAAAAAAAAAAAACAATGTGCAACTCATCACATTTAATGAATTAAATTTTGAAGAAGCATTCGTGCACCAAACACGATATATTTTTGCAATATTTAAAAGTGGTTTGATTCTGCAATGATCTTTTATATGTTTTAACCATCAAAATGCCTATAAAGTCAGTAGTTTTTTAGCATTATTAAGAAAAAGAAATGCTTTTAAGCAAATAGGATGATTGCTCTAAGTTTTTCAAGAATTTATTTATTTGATTTTAAAACAGGTACTTTAATTTTAAGGACTTTTCCAGATGAAGAGTCCTGGATAGGTAACATAGTGGGTTTTGAGGGTTGAGTGGGTTTTTTAAAAAAGTTCTTAATCAGGATGCACATCCTGCAGACTAATGATTATTCCATGTTCCCATTTCCCCTGAAAATCTTCTGTCAGAGAAAATGGAGAATTGCTAGGAATATGGATGAGCATGGAATAAGGGCTGGTAAGAAGAGGAGTGGAAAATTTCTCTGAGGATGAAAAGCAGAAAAGATAAATTTCAGGGTAATGTAATACTCCTCATATAAAACTCACAATGCAATAAGATTGAATTATGAGGAAGGTATGATTATGTTGTTAAAGGATAAACACCATTATGCAAACTGCTAAAGAAAGAAAAAATGATATGTGATGACTGAACTAGATTCTGTCTACAATAAGTGGTGGTAATAAAAAAATATTCATTTAAAATTCTTAATGTAATACTTTTCATATAGTGCTATTTATTAAACCAAAACTGCATTCTCTTATCTCATTTTGCTGCTCAATCTTAAGATATTAGAGACCATTATTATTGAAAAAGTAAGAGGTTTTAAATTCTTGAAAACTATGTTCTTCAATAATGGATTCAACGTAAAGGCATGGAAAAAGTCAATCATGATTTTTCAATACAGCAGTCAGCAAAATTTAAAGAAAGAGATGATCAACAAAAGCAATTATAAAAGGATGATGTTCATGGAAAAACATTGACATACAAACTAACAGAAGGAGTCTGGCTTCCCTCACAGCTTGTATCCCTTGTGTTTTCCAAAGGAAGTTTTTTGTCACTTCTGCGATTTGCAGTATAAGAAAAAGAAAGAAGCTCATAATAGCAGTTGAATTCTTTGTGGTCCTTCATTCCAAGTCACCCTCCTGTCCTTTACCTACCTTTCTGGAGATTTGCCAGGCACTTAGTGAAAACTGTTATTTAAGTGCACCGTTAGTGCAGCTCCTTTGGTTTTCTTTTTTAACTCCCTGTAGTTTCAAGACCATATGTTCTTTGACATTCTTTTTAATTAGTGACAGATGGATGAAAGAATTTTAGATCCTAGACTGAATTTCTTGCTGTTGTGATTTTTTTCTTAAAATGAGACTTTCCACACGGTATTAATTTCTCAAAATACTTTGAGTTCTTCTTGATGTCCGTTCCCCTCTCTGTTCTATCAGTGCCTCTGTTTTGTTTTCAACAGGTAAGAAAGAACAAAAAAAAGACTATTCATTTGAACGGAGGGATTTTTTTTACCCTATCTTCAGTGACAGCTGATGATCCTGTAGGTCTTGTCTGCTTCTCATTCTGATCGGTGTTGTCAGGATTTCTGAAAGAGAAGTCTGGCATTCAATTAAGTGAATTACAAAACAGTTGTAAAAGAGTTTGATATTTTAAAAGCATGTCCAGAAGACAAAACACAGCAAAACACCACCACCCAAAATGCAAAACAAAGATTTGGGCAGTCTCTCTTGTATCATATGACAACCATCATTTCATACTGCCTTTTACTTTGGGACTACACAAATGCTCCTTTTATGTTTGTTATTCATAATCTTGTGTTTTCTTGGTTAGCTCTTTTTTTTGGTGTGTGTCTTCTTCCCCCACCACCCCTTTTCCACTGTTATGGGTAACAGAGCTCATTGGGCATTTAAGGTCTTTATAAATTACTTGTAATAGTTGCTCTTCCTTTTGCTCATTAAATAGTACCTTGCTCCCAGGGACCCTGGTACCGCACGTGCTGTGATTCCACAGGCATTTTCAGCACATCAGTTTTACCTTCTGCCAGATAAAGACCAAGAAAAAAAAAAGAAAATTAGCACTTAGTCCCTTGTTTGATCTACTAATCCTCTAAAATTTATTTCTTATGGGGAAAGAGAAAACAAAGAAGACCTAGTTTTATACTTAAGAATATGATTAGTAATGACAAATAAACAGGATGGAAATTTAATCACTGGCAACGTAATAAGTGCTGTTAGTGTTGAGCAGAGAAGGTTGCGTGGAGAACTCACAGCAACTTTCCACTATCTGAAGGGGCTACAGGGAAGCCTGTGAGGGATTCTTCATCAGAAACTGCAGTAATAGGACAGGGAGCAATGAGACAAGCTGAAAGAGAGGAAATTTAGGTTAAATATTAGGAATAAATTGTTTACTGTGATGGTGGTGAGACACAGGAACAGGTTGACCAGAGAAGCTGTGGATGCCCCAACCCTGGCAGTGTTCAAAGTCAGGTGGGATAAGGACTTGAGCAACCAGGTCTAGTGAGAGATGTCCCTGCCCATGGCAGCGGGTTTGGAACTAGGTGATCTTAAAGGTTCCTTCCAAACCCTCACATCCCATGATTCTAATTGTGAAAGGTTTTATTGTGTAGATGTCATGGTTTAACCCCAGCTGGTAACTTAAGTACCACACAACCTCTTGCTGCACCCCTTGGTGGGGAGGAGAATCCAAAATAGGATGTAGACTTTGCAAATTCAAAACAGTTTAATAATTGAAACAAAATAAAACATAATACTAGTAGTGAAATAATTAAATGCATAAATAAAAATATAATAATAAAAATATAATACTAATGCTAGAAATGAATAGGAGAGAAGGAAGGAGGTGTAAAACTCAAGACAAAAAAGTAATGCACAATACTGTTGTTCACCACCCACTGACCAATGCCCATCTGGTGCCTGATCAGTAATTGGTGGTTCCCAGACAACTCCACTATTTCAGACAACTCCAGTTTATTTACTGGGGTGACATTCTCCCATGTGGAATATCCCCTTGGCCAGTTTGGGTCACCTTTGCTGGCCATGCTCCCTCATGACTTCTTGAACACTTCCTCTGGCAGGGCATGAGACACTGAAATTCCTTGATGTAGAGTAAACACTACTGAGCAACAGCCAAAACATCAGTGTGTTACCAACATTCTCATACTAAATTCAAAACACAGCCCTGTACCAACTGCAAGAAAATTATCTCAACCAAAACCGTGACAGTAGAGACATCATGAAGTTATAACTTTGAGAAATATTTACCCAATAATACCTACCACAACTACCCAAACCTATGCAGACCTACTAAATTAAGCTGTTCAGAAGCAGACAGCTTAGAAAGACAAGATGGTGGCTAGTGTAGATATTAATAAACATCTTTTTCTCAGTTGGAATGGGATTTTACTTGCCAGCAACGCATCCAAAATTGCTAGATATGACAAAGTATAAATACCTTGTATTGTATATCATTTGGGTAAAACCAGACATTAGCATCTCTTTGCCCTGCACAGAGAACAAATAATGTTTTCTTTCATTGGTTGGCCAGAAGAAATAGTAGGAGAATATTTTACCATCATATTCCTTGGAGGATTAATCTATTAGTATATGCATCTATTTTTATCTTCTACTAATCTACCTGCCAATTTACGCAGCTACTTTCTTTATTTGTGTCTACCATTTTTCTGCATTGCTATGGTTCTTTATAATGAAGAGAGAGATTGGATGTATGCTTTAAATATTGCTTCAATTTCCTCTGTCAGAACCCCCAGTAAGAGACAAGAAACAACATGCAAAGGAACATATTTATCCAAAAGGACACACAGTGATTGGCATTTCTTATCCAGTCACCACTATTGTTTAACTTACTTTTTTCCTGAGTAAAAAAATCCTGAGGGGTTGAGGAGGATAATGTATTTTGCATAAAAAAGCCTTTCAGATGAGTTTCTTGATTATTTACAAAGGAGAGAAAAAAAGTTTTTGTTGCTGAGCTGTTTCAGCAGAGCAGATTGAAGGCCTCGGGCTCAGCAGCAGAACTGCTGCACCTGTAGCTGTGCGACAGTGACGAGCAGCTGGTGGTGATTAGCACAGCAACAACCCGTCTACCCAACATATTTCACTCTGATAAAGAAAAGAGCAAGCTGCAAAAAGAAACCCTATCACAGCCTGCAGCCTTCACTTTTCTCATCAAATTGTAGGGGGGGGCATCTTTTTGACAAAGGGATCTCAAGAGCAGAAACAGTGTGATGTATGCTTGTGTTTGCTCTCCCACTCTTAGGTAGGGCAGACTTGGAGGATAGGTAAAAAGGAAGCTGACATCAGTATCAAATGTTGCTAGTTAAGTTCAAAAATATCATTTTACTACGGAGATCAAAAATGAAAAATACCTTTCTCATGGTAGGTAGGCTGTTATAACGCTAATAAAAATTGGTGGCTGTGCTGTGTGTATGTATTATTCTGTGTTCAACTTCATGTTATTGTATCAAGCTACTTCTTTAAAACACGTACAAAGCAACACAAAAAACGACAACTGATGTCATATAAATTTTGGATCCAGGATCATTGAATTTACAGAACTGCAGAATCATGGAATATTCTGAGCTGGAAGGGACCCACAAGGATCATCAAGTCCAACTCCTAAGAGGTGGCCCATCTGGTGATCAAACCCACAACCTTGGCATTATTAATACCATGCTCTGACCATCAGAGAGCTGGAAAGTTAAGCCTCAAGTCTTAGTTGAGCTTCAAGCCTAAATTTCAGGCATATGGCTTTAAAGCTGTTCAGTTCAAGCCAAGATGGATACCTCAGTTACATCAGATGAATGGACAATGAAAGGGTATTTAGATGAAATTTTAAGATAAAAAACAAATACAGAACCAATGTGAGGTGCAGCCTGTTCCAGGATTTTATTCAACTCACAGTTAAAAACTTTGTCAGTACTTTGAAGGAAATCAGATTTTTGTCTGAATTTCTAAATTCCTGGTAAACACTGAAGTCATTAATATCTTTTAGTATTACAGTATCATCTAGAGATGCCAGCTCAGATTAGTTCTCTAGATAATGTAAGAAAGATGTAGTAATCTATATGGGCAAGGAGAAAAAAAAAAAAAAAGAAAAAAAAGGAAAAAAAAAAGAGGAAGAAAAAATGAAACGGAAAAGCTTTTTCTTCATTTGTATGACAGAGTGTTGTCAGAAATAGAGACAGATCCTGCTTCTTTTCATTTGAGCCAGACTGCAATTTTTTTGCTGGAAGCATCCACACCATTTAAGTTTCAGACCCTATAATTTCATGCTCTTCCCTAATTAGTCAATTTTTTTCTTTTGAGTGTTTGCTTTTTACACCATTTGTTATTTAAAACATCTAGTTTATATAAAAACCCTTCTATGAAATAGGCACAATATGTTTTTATTTTGGAATATACTTATTTAATTTTTAGGCTAGATAATTAGTTGGCTTTCAGACTATAATCTTTCATATAGATGAACAAGATAAAGCCTCATGGAAGCACTGTGACTGCTTAATAATTTTCTACGCTTATGGGACAGTGTTTATTTAAAAGTAAAGAACAAAAAGGTTGCTACTTCAGTGATTTATAAGAAAGCAGATCTGCAATAACTACACTGATTCCTTCACACTTGTAGTTTTTTCTAAAATTAGGTGCTGGGCTTTTATTTCAAGTACTTAGAGTTACATTAATGAGGGATTATCAGATATTTCCTTTAAAGACCTTTCAAATCACCTTAGCAGAAACATAAATATCTCCTTTTATCTGCGTGACATTTTTGTTCACATCTAAAGGACACTGGGTGAAATCCTGGGTCCAGCAACGTCCAAAGATATTTTGATGGACTCATTAGGATATATAGCTCAACTCTGGTTGCTAGTTCACCCTACTGCATTATAACAGTGACAGTCATATCTATTTTTGCAAGCCCTTGACCATAAAATTACATTGTATTACTGCAAATGGCATGAGAAATCATAATTCTTTGAAATTTCTGCTGCTACTAAAAAAACCCCAAACCCAGAGAAATTCAGTCTGTACTTTGGGTTAATAATGAAATTTAAAAATTGATGCTTTGATCATCATATTCTGAAGACAATATCTGTGTGCTAGGAAAAAATGGTAAGTATTTTTGGAGAGCATTAACACATCTTTTTATGTTACTAAAAATGAGAGGAAGTGTAACTTCTTGTTTAAGACTTGCATGTTCAAATCCCAAGTTTGTAGCACTGGAGATGTCTTGAATTGCATTGGAAATTCTGAAAAAAAAAAAAAAAAAAAATTTCCATTATTTATTGATATTTACTTTTATGTTTCAACATGCTTCTGATGCATAAGCAGACTTTGCATTTCCATTACTGGGATTCTGCTATATCCTTTTTTTTTCAGGGCGTGCTGCAAATGTAATAGATATTACTTTATTTTTCAGAATCTGTTGATTCAAAGAAAAGTGATAACTGAAAAATAGCAACACCATTGGCTATGCTCAGTTAAAAAAAGAACACTTTAATATTACTGAATCAAATTTATGGGTATTATTGATGTTGTCACCCCTAGGAAGAAGTAACCAGGAAGCAGTGGAAAATGGAGTTTTTTCACATGATTGGACACACAGAAAAGCCTGAGTCGGTCTCCAGACAAATAGCAACAAATGACTGGATCAAGATGAGTATTTAGTATCCCAAGACAACAATTGTTCTGTTTAGGTCTTTTGACATTAAATAATTGATTTTCTCATGCAGATTTAGAATTCATACTGCTCTCATCCATTGTATGAAAAGAAATAATTTCCCATAAATTTTTAATAGATGTAATTTCATAATTCCCTTCACTGCGTCCCAAATCTATTTGTTCCTCAGTTTCTGTGGTGCATGTAATGTGTGGCATTTATTATCTCACTGAAAAGTTTTTGGGAACATGTTCCCATTTGGTGAATTTCTGTAATGACTCTAGCACAGTGTAAAAATACTGTACCCCAAACTTTAATATAGCAACAGATGATTTTTTTTGTTATGGCCTTTATGTCCTTTGACACTCCCCTCCATTTCCCTTTGTCTTGTATTGCATGAAGCTTCAAATATTTTCATATTGCAAAATGAGTAAAACCCTTGCAAGATTTCAAGGCGTATCTCAATTTCTTTCAGAAAGACAGCAGGTTTGTGTGGATGAAAAAGATTGGTCGCTTTTCCCCCTGTTGCTTGCCCTTCTAAGCCTCTCTGTTTGTTTCTTTGACAGAAACAATACCTCTGAAAATCTGTGCCTTCATGGCCTAATCCTGCCAACGTTTTTATGTGTATGTCTTCTGGAAGTCTGTGAAGATTCTGTGGGCAGGAGACATTTCTGTGAGAGAAAATACACATATTTCAGCTCTGTTCCATGCAGAATAAGATATGCCTCTGCTCAGCTGACTTTGTTTGATTCATTTGAATGTTGAAAGTTTCAAGGAGTAACTGCCATGTAGAAGCTCTTTCCTAAGTGCACACAAGTCCTGGGTGGGTTCTAGCAGTAATGTATTCTCCTATTCTATCCTTCTAAAAGCCTGGTCTTTCAAAGGGCATTTTAGATGTGATTGGGAGTATATCCTCTACTTGAGTTCAGAACATTCCAGAATCAGAAATTTGCAATATTAAAATCTCTAGATAATTCATTTGTGTGAATTGTTCTTCATTCAAATCTTTAATCCAGTCTGAAGACAGAAATTTCTACAATCTTCCTCAACAGAAATTGCAATGAATACACAAAGAGTGCTGTCAGCTCCGAAACAAACTGAGCAGAGTGCTGCCAGGAAAGGAACTGAGAAAACACTGACCTTGTAACACAGAATGTGTTACCTGTATTTAACGTAACTCAGTGACAACACAGATTGGCACATTTTGGAAGTCAGAAGTGAAAGGAAATGTGAAGAGAGAGTCAAGCATCCACCACACATGTGATAAAGCATCTTGATGGAAGAAAGTTGCTTTGCATAGCACCTGTAAGACTGTAAAAGGTGCCTTATGAGTATAGAAGGGAAATAAAAAACCAAAAGTAAAATACTGAACCAAAAGTATCAGGAATAAACAAAAGACCTGAGCAGCAGAGGGACCTGAGCAATCCCCCAAAGATCCAAACTCCTGTAAAGTTACAACTAAGATCTCATTAATCTTGCTTAAATGAAACTTGTTTTTTCAGTGATAGAGGTTCAGTACATTATCTATTTTTCTGCAATAATGATGTCATATCCTGGATCTAAGTGCACTTGTCCTTTGAAGCCTCACGGTAAGACTAAATACGCAGGTGCCTTCCTTGTGTACATTCCCCTGTCCAACCTTTTTAAGATCCAGTTGTTGATCAAACTGATGCATTTTTTTCAATCATTTGGTTTGATGGGTATGTAGTAGCAGTCTTTGGGGCATAAAAAATACAGAAATACCATGCAGAAATGTAAAAATTGTCTGCTTAGTCTAATAAAACATTTTTTCTCATGAGATTTCTTTACCTTTAAAAACCTTTTTGAAAAGATGATGCTTGTCATGTATTTTGGGACTACCTTGTGCAGTCAGGAGAGTGTTTCCTTTGCAAATGGGATATACTGGGCTATGCAGTGGATTAGGGGTAGCAGGCATTGCATAGCTGCTCCCACATCCCTTCTGGGAGAGCCTAATTTTGCCTCTGAGATGTCTGTAGTATAATGGCAACATTAGTAATTTCAGGATGTGCCAAACAGTTAGCAAGTGTTTATTATCTCCCAAAACAAGGGGTAAATAGTGGGCAGATAATATTTTTTTTTATGCCACAATTACAGTTTAGATTTGACCTATGAAAAACAAACAAAAAAATCAGATGCAGACAGAGCCGAGGCTGAGCACATTTACACCCACACCAAGACAGAGAACAGCGCCTTTATTTACACCCATCTAATCACAACCAGTGCTTGCAGGAACATCAGCGAGGATAGCTAAATTCTGCTTCTCAATCCGTTTGTCAATCAGGTCTGAAAGTTGTTATTTGGAATGTGCATCCTCAAGGAGTCTCCAGCACTCTGCCCAGTCCTCAGCTCAGAACCTGGTCTCCTCCATCTGCTGTCCTCCAGATCTCTTTCCTTCTTGTTGGCTGCTCCTATTTGAATTCTGCATAGATTTCACATAAATGCACTCAAAACAGAAAATCCATGCCCATGGAAGACAGTTGGAATTAAAATTTAGTGACAATACAGGCTAGACTGACTTGATAAGGCACGACGCTCAGCCAGACAAGAGACCTGACCATCAACCTGTTCACACAGCCTCCTGTTTTCACAAGCTTGCCCCCATGATCCACCTTAAACCCTCCTTTTACCCATCTTCAGTCCTTTTCCTAAACTCCTTTGCACTAGATTTCACATCTTCCCACAAGTCACTGTAAACAAGTCTGCTATTGATCATTAACCACTTCCTTCTTATTCATGAGTGGCGGATCCAGGATGATATGATGATCCTTGGGCTGTGTCTCCAGCACCTGCAGCAAAAAATTCTCTATGGATTATTTATATCTTGATATGATGTTTCTCTAAAGATCCTAATTTAATCATCTAGCACTCTTTATGAATCAGTGACATTTTTGAAAGTCAAGGAGAAATGGTGTTTTAGATGTAAACATAGTGTAATTGTACCTAAACAGAATAAGCATAATGACTCTCTTTGTATTCCACCGTCATTTAGAGAAAACATTGTCAATAATATTTTGGTTATAGACCTAGCAAGTCCCCTCTCTGTCAGGGGGATACATGAGTTTCCATCTCAGCAGTCTACTTTTACAATGAAGATGGTTCCTTTTTTTTTTTTTTTATCTTGTTTTGGTTTCAAAAGCAACCTAGCTAAAGAATAACATTTAAAAGAGAAGGAAAAGCAGTCCCAAAGGGCTAATGTGAGTAATGTACCAATTATTTTCTGTGCTACAATTATATTTTCTGCCCTGAGAGAATACAAAAAAAATACTGCTGTATTATAAAAAACGTGAATAAAAAGCGATAGGAATTGTTTTACATAAGAAGTGTCACTGCAAGTATTAACCATTCCATTCCACTCAGAAGTGAATTGCAGAACTGTCACATTTCTAATTAGCATTCTGCAGTTTCAAGACAAGTTCATCCAAATAATTGTATTTATAAACATTAACATGACCAAAAGCCTTCACCCATCATAAAAAATCTTTTCATAAAAAATCCTTTCTAAATCTTATCAAATGATGCATTAAACAGAGATATTGTCTTTCTTTATGCTATATCTTCCGAAAAGCTTCAGAGTCAAGATGTTCCGGAAATTAGAAATCATTGCCTTCTTATTTAACTATATTTAAAAGTTTTATTTTGATATAAGAAATGTTATTTTTATATTTTTCTCTGTCTTGTTTGTCTTCCTTTTTATATTTCCAGAGAACATAATGTTTGGCTTCGGACAGTGATATTAGAGGACTTTGTATTCAATAATGTTTCAGCACAACTCACTGAGCTCCACTACTTGTTTGTGTATCAGTTATTGTCTGCACTCCATCTTTCATACCTTGATTAATATTTGCCTCTATGGCACTATAACAAATGCTTTTCATTTTTTGTTTGGAAAATCTTTTATTTTTAGCTTTTTAAGCACAAGAAGAGCTCATCTGATATGATCTGCCATTATTAAAAGAATCTTACATTTTGCTCTCTGATGTGGTCAAATCAATTGCCTTACAGTTGACCTGATAAGATGTTCTTTTCATATATAACTATACATATTATAAACATGTGCATATATCTTTTATATATATATATAAAATAGATAGATATCAGTGTATCAGTCTTTTTGGTTAAGGAATTGAAATTATCACTGCTTCATCAGGGAAATTTTAAATCTGTTATTATAAGAAATTATGCATATGTTAATATTAGAAATTATAAATATATGCTCCTCTGAGAGACATGTTGAGGTGAATGTTTAATTTTACCCCAAGGGTGCCACGTCTCAGTGTTCCAGAATTTTGGACTGAAGATGTTTCTAAAAATGAATGAGATCCTTCAGATCCTTCTCACTTTAATTAGGTTTATGAAGTTCAGTCTGTGATCCAGGAAGTCTTAAACTCATTATACATCAGCTACGTGTTTCTTGGACTAAGATATTTGAAGAGATAATTCAATCTTGAATAAGGTCAGAGAAAGGAGTTGTGCTGCTTTTGCAGCAGTGAAAAGAGTTTGATCATTACCTGCATTTGTTTGAAGTATGGGGAACCAGAGAATCATTAAATTTGGAGAGGACCACACAAGGAAAGCTTGGTTGTGGCTCCACAGATGATTTGATCTTGCTTGTATTAAGCAGCATTTTCTCAGGCCAGAAGAATACATAACCATTTGATTAATTTTGAGCAGGCAAATTTTTCAATGGATTTAAGCAGTTCTTTAAAAGTGATATTTATATGGATTATTGGTGTGTTTCATGGTAGCAATACAAAGACTAAGCTGGAAAGAGAGAAGCAGAGGACAAGGGGATCTACTTAAGTAATTCTAGAAATATCAAGTTTAATTAGAGTCTCATGAACTGGTATAGCTCTGGGCAAAAATAAATATTGAAAGAAATAAAGATATTTTCTTTGAAGAAACCTGCCTTGTCATTTCTTTCAATATTTTTTGCATGGAAAATGGCATTGTTAAAAAAAGTAAGATAAACCCATCAAGAAATGTAATTCAAAGCTTTTCTAGAATTCTAAGAGAAAGATTCTAGGAAATACTGAACAGTTAGCTGATTTATTATTTCTGTTAGTATCTCCACCTAATTGCCTAAAACCAATTAGTTAGTTAAGAAAAAGTCAAAAAGTTCTTTACTGTTCATTTGTTTTCAGAAATGAAACTAGCAAGAAAAGTTCTAATATTCTGCATAAAGCATACATTGGAATCTGAGAAAAAGATATTTTAAAATCAGTGTAAATTTGCCAGATGTACAATCTAGATTGGTGAGTTTTTTCCACTCTCTTTAGAGAATTACTGACGAAATTCTTATGAAGAAACCGAGAGAATAGTGTTTATACATTTTTCACTGTAGCAGTGGGATGACAAGATATGTTATAGCAGTCATTCAAAATATTGTTACAGCTGTTTGAGTTTGTTATGAGTAATCTGATAATGCAGGTGCTAATTCCTATAAATGCAAACTTTGAAAATTTAGCATAAGTTTCTCTGAATTTTTCACATTAAACACAAATCAAGACATTTTAAATATATCCATCCTCAGATAAAAAGATGAGCTGATCACTAAAAGTGGAGTGAAAACTCATGGTGATTTTTATAGAGCAGTAATATCTTTAGGGACCACAGTAGGAAGAGAACTCTCTACCCCAGGCTAAACAGCAAAAACTAGTTCACTTACTTCCATGCTTTTAGAATTACTCCTCTCTGGGGCTGACTTCTGATCCTACACCATTTAGCATTTAGTCTTAGTGTGCTCTGGGAGTCCTGTAGCATTTCCTGGGACACAATCTGTGTGTGTGTGTGTGTGTGTGTGTGTGCTTGCCTGCACTTATTTTTCCACACAAGGAGATGGCTATGCTGCAGTTAAATAGTGTTCCTTGCAAAGCATGAAGTTAATGTTGTATATTGCTCACCCTCGGAAGTCACGCTGGTAATTCATGATGGCATTGCCTTTTTATAAGGACACAAAGCCTCTTATCTCGGTAGTTTGGGATACATAATGCACAAGGATCCATTTGGAAAAAACACGGGCTGTTCTGAAACATCCTGACATCAGGGATGCAGCTTCTTTGAGACAGCTTCAGGATCCAGCCAGGGACAGAACCAATGTGCATGAAGTGTGGATAATAACGAAAAGTTGAGCCCACAGTGAAATGCAGAGCAAGTTGATGTCTCCTTTGAAACTTGGTAATGTTTATGAAATGAACATGGAATCAAGGCAAGATCAAGCTGAAGTTCCGTGCCATTGGACAATACCATGTGGGATCAGGGAACCCTGCAGACTTGCAGGAAAATGTTCCACCACAAGCTGCCCCAGTCCCTGGTGCAAGTGACCAGGGATGAGATGCAGTAAGGTTCTGTGCTTATGTTAAGGATGAATTTTAGGGGAAAAAAGTGTGATCTTTTCAGATAACCACATAAATGCTCATTTAGTTCCAACAGAGCAACCTGGAGGAGGCAGAAGAGTGGAATGGAATCATAGAAGAACCTGAGCTGCAAGGGACCCACAAGGATCGTAGAGCCCAGCTTCTGCCTGTGCACAGGACACACCAAGAGTCACTCAGGGTATCAGAATACGATACAAGAAACAAGCACGCCTAACAGAATGAGACCGGGAAATAATAAATTTACCCCTGAATGGATGCAACAGTGCTTTTGAACTCATCCAAAAAGAGGCAGCAGTGATGTGTCAAGGTAAAAGAAGGCTGTTCTTTAGCAGCTGCAGAATTCTCTTGGGCAGGAGAGACACTTAAGATGAAGCAGTAGCTGCAGACTGGCTCAAGGACTGAGTGGCATAGTCCGTGAACTAAATAATGGTCGACAAGAATAAGGGCCTGCACGGTCATCTGACTGCAGACTATGATCAGCTCAATTCAGTTTTTTTATGACTCTGGCATATATTCATCAAGGATTGAAAACTATGACACCTATGCAAGCATTTTGACAATAGCAGTCTGTGGGAATATTGAGAAAAAAACAACAGAAAACTGTGGCTTTTTTTTTTTTTAACTCTAAAATTAATAAAGACCTTATAGGTAAATGTTATTTTTGAATTCAAGGAAAAAGAAAAGGGATAATCCAGGGAGAAATGAAAGATAGCTCACAGGATTTGCCATGAAAGATCATTTGCCCTGCCGTTTGGGACTGAGTCACTAAATGATCAGATCGGCTCCCTTTTCTCATCTATACAAAAAGTACAGTGGTTTGAAGGACCAGTTTGCATGTAAATAGGAATATAGATCTGCTTCATGTACAGAATTAGGGCAACAACAGCCCCAGGCTTCTCAGGTTGACCAAAGCTGGTTAGGAAGCAGATGATTAATTGTGGCAGGTTTTGTGTACTTGTCTCTTCACATAAGGATGAGAGGGTAGGTCAATTTTCTGCCACTTTCTGATATTTATGCTGCATTCCAGAAAGGATTCACATCATTCCAAAGCTTCCTTCCTTACCAGTGAGACAAGAAAAGAGAAATGACCCCTACCTGGACTAACCCATTCCAAATGTCAGGAGAGACAAATCAGTAACTGTGGTTTTAGTGGTGCCAGAGTTTGAGCCAGCTCAGCTGTGCCTGTCTACAGGCACACACAAAGTCCTGTGCTTTGAGCCAGAGGCTACTACAGAAGAAAGGAACTACAGCTGGAACAAGGCTTTTTTCACCAGAAGGTGGAGGTCGGCTTTAACTAACTTCATTTTAAATAAGGCATTTACAGCTAATCACCTAAAGCCAATCACCTTTGTTCCTTATTCTCTTCAGCAGAGATACCAAGTGTCTCAGTGTGTGATTTCTCTGCCCTAGTTTTAACCAACTTCTTTAGCTGAAGCTGTATTGCACCAAGAAGGAAATGCTTCTCTCCACTGACTGTAAAAGGAGCTGAGATATTTAGTCTGGCTGTGCACATTGTGCAAGATGAACCAAACTCTAAGTCCTCAATTCATTTTTCTGTGGTAACAGCTAAAAATAAGATGTTAATATCTGGCCACAAACACACCCTAAAACCAGGCTGCAGAATTCAATATAGAGAACTCTGAAAGTGAGAATTATGAAGTTTGCTTGAGAAAGAACAGGCAAAGGAAACGGATATTTAAAAAGGGCAGTTTTCATCCTAGGTTATACCCCGTTGGACAGGTCAGTGCACAGGGAAGGGTATCACACTGAATGCTTACACAAGTAGAGTTTAGACAGCAGCTGGAGTCCTTAGTTAATGAAGACCCTATACAAGTTGTTGTTCACAATCTAGTAATGTTCCTGGGAATATCCCTCCTGTGACAGGGTTGGTACAAGGCAATAAAAATTGTTGCATTCAGATCTCTGGTCTTATTTCAAATACGTCAGCCTTCTGCTGGGTCTCAGTGTCAGATAAATCTCCTACTTTGGTGCCAGTCTGGGACACACTGTTTTTTTAATTGGTTTTGACTGCTTTTAAAAGTTTGTCATATTTTTACTCTTGGAAATGTACATAGCTCATGTTTTTGCCTTTGTGATGTCTGTGTACTCCAAATCTGAAATCATTAGGGCTTCCTTGGTATGTTTTGCTTTAGCAAAGCCATTTTGGTTCCCTGTTTCTCCCCCTTCAACCCTGTAACTTAATTCAGTCTTTCTGAGATATAGAGACTGGTCAAACAAAGTGAGCACCTTGACAATGTCGCTGTTGAGAAGCAGCCAGTTACAAAAGATGTGAAGGACTCAAATGAATCTTGATGAATTATGTGGGTAACTCAAATATTTGTTACTCCTTCCAGAGAAAAACAGAAAGGAGATGTGTGTGTCTGAAGGGAGAAATGAGGAGAAAAACCCCCCTCACACATCAAAGCTTTGAAATGTGTCAAGCATTGACTAAGGATTTCAATTTAGCAACACCTTTCACTTGTTTAGCTGGTGAGCAATTTTGTAAGAAAAAATAATAAAGTGAGAGAAACTATTAAATAGCTTTTAAAAATTATTCTACGTAGTAATATTTAGTCTTTCTGGAAAGAAGCCGCCTTCTCAATAACCCATTCCTTTTACTTATTGGAACTAATTTCCCCCTTTTCCCTCTCCCCCAGTTGTTTGATGGTAGTACAGAGCACGTAAAGTGCCTTGTTTATTAGTTATGAATTAGCTGAGAATGTCTGAAGGTTTTGATACCGTTGTTATTAAAGTCTAATGCTATTTTGCTAAAGACAAAACAGGAATAACTTATGAAAGTGGGGAATGAGAAGAACAGGTGAGTAGCAATTGTTCTTCCTGCTTATTATACTTGCTTGTAAACCTCACTGATAAGAATAAATAGTCATGCATGCAGTTTTATTATGCACTATAGAAACTAATAAACTCTTGTTACTATCAGGATGTTTAAAAAGCTTTTAGCTGGGCTGGTGGCTTTGTGTTTTGTGGTTTTTTTTCACACATCACTTTCTTTCAATTTTTCTCTATTCATGGGTTTACAGCAGAATAGTAAATGAAAGAGTCATGGTGGTCTGCATCTTTTAAAGCAGAAATGTAAGAAGCAGCTAGAAAAAAAGCAGGGAAAAGACCATTAAAGGAGAGGATCAAGGCAGGTTCAGGGTTTCCCCACTGCTGGTAGTGTTCAGAATTTACCCAGAAGTAAGAGAGAGAGCATTTACAGTGATCAGTGACAGGTCTTGTGGTTCCAGACTCACCTCCACAGGCATAGAGGAGTCCAGAGCCATAAAGGCAGGCTGGGGAGCCCCAGCCTTAGACATGAGTCCCAGTTTCTTCCAGAACGGCTCCAAGCCTCACCCAGTGGGAGGGTGGAATAGCTCTCCATGTGACCTCACAAAGGGAGGCCAGTGCCTGGGATATGGGTTCCCTGACGTGGTGCAAGGGAAGGGCACTGATATGGAGATGGTCTGGGTTCAAGAGAGGCTCAGTCTTTGAGCTGGCTAGTCAAGGGACCAGGACGTCCCAGCCAGCTACTGAGGAGTCCAAAAGGTCTCAAGATCAACCAAGGGACCCTTGTGCGTGTGTGTGTCTGTGTGAGAGGTTTCCGGGTCCAAGGGCCAGCCTCTGAGTAGACTGTGTGTCTAAGGGGGACTACAGGGACCCAGACTGTGCATGAGTTGGTGTGAGCAAGTGGGTCTGTGAATCATTAATTGGAGTGGGAATCCTACTGTTTAAATGGATTAGTGTTTGGAATTTATGCTCTCGGAGCTCTTTGCAAACCTAAATGGTTCCATGCACCTGAGATGCATTACTGCAGGCACCTACTTTGTGTGTGTGTGTGCATATATATATATATATTTATTTATTTAATTTTATTTTTACTAAGGGATCGGGTTGGAGATTCTTGTTTTACAACTGCAGGGATACACACCTGGTTGTAGCAAGTAGCCAGAGAGCAATTTTATTTACTGCAATAGTTCATCGAGTTTCGGGACTGTAGGTGTCTCAGCTGCACCAACAGGCAAGATCCCACCCTAAGCAGCCACTACTCTTCTGCTTTGCAACTATTTTCTGGCTCCAGAGAAATTCTGACCCAAGCTGTGGAATAAATCTGAGAATGACTGCCTGATGGGGAGGTGAATTGCCACTGAATTTCTTCTGTGCATGAGTTGACAGCTTTTCCTAAACTTTGATTTCTAGAAAACAAGGCTATTAATAATTAAGGAGTGAGTAAAAGCTCATGTCACTCCTCAGCTATTTGGTATTGACATTTGATGACAGCTACATTTCTAAATGTGATTTAGATGCTGGACTTTCCATAAAACAAAATGAAGTATGTCTGCCTAACTGAATTTGAACAGTCATCTACTTTCGACTGCTCCCAATCATTCCCCATGAAATATTTACTCCCAAGACAGACTTCCTATCTATTCCCACATTTTTAATTTCATATGGGTGAGAAGTATCAAGTTTAATTCCCCATGATTCCTTTCTTTTTCATTTCCTATTATTCTATTTATCTATAACTACTTATTTTGTTAACTGATTGATTCTAGGTTTTGGGCATGCAAAATCTGGCCCACTGCAGCCACTCTAGATTCTTGGCACTTCTCCATCGTGATCTATAAAGATGTTCAAGGTATATCAGTAGGAGACTGTTTGGATTGTTTATCTCACAGAGTTTGTTTTTTCAACATCTCTATGTAAGAATTCACTTAGGTTTCTGCTTTCCAATGTCAGACACTGTCTCTGATGCTTGTTAATCAAGTGCCAACAGTAAGAAAAAGATCAACACTTGGCATCTGTGATTTACTTCTGATTGATTCTGAGACATGAAAGAATAACTGGAAGCACAGAGAGTGGGGAATGCTCTTCTTCCTTTCTGGAATCAAGGACAAGACATGAAGCTTCATTTCTAATGCAAAATATGAGAACAGTCCTTGGAACCCACACTGCTTTTCTCGCAGAGGACTACCCAGGAAGATGTTCTTTCTCACTTTTTCTCTCCATTCTCTGGCATGATCAATCCCAAGTTCTCTTCCATAGAGTCAGGCACATTCAACCTCTTCCTTGACCCTAATGGGCTCCTTATTAGACAACATGTTGCAATGAGGAAAAACTGTGTGTTTGAAATTATTCAGGCACAAGGGTTTGTTTTAGGTGTAACCTCTAAAAGAAGGTTGTTCTGCTTGCTCTTCGAAATAAACAGGAAATGCTGCTGTATTTTCTCAGCAGCTGAACAAGCCTTTCTTTACACTTTTCTGATCAAACTGCTTGGAGATGATGTGTCCTGATTCCAGATCCTGTTTTAGCTCAGGTGGTAAACATCGGGTTTTTAAACACTGGAATGGGCTGCCGAGGGAGGTAGTGGAGTCACCATCCCTGGAGGTGTTCAAGAAAAGACTGGATGTGACACTTAGCGCCATGTTCTTGTTGATGAAGGTGATCAGTCAAAGGTTGGACTGAAGGATCTCAGACAATTTTTTCCAACGTGATTGATCGATTCTGTGATTCTGGTAGAATCTCAGAGGTTTCTGAGCTGGAGATTTTGGCCTGTCCATTACTAAGCTGTACAGACAGAAGGAACATACCAGCAGCAAATCTGGGGTTGATGCCAAGATGGGAGAAGTTGTCACCTTCCTGAGGGGCAGGGCCACTGTCCAGAGGCTCTCAACAAGCTTGAGAGATGGGCTGACAGAAAACTCATGGAATTCAGGAGCATCTAATGCAGGAACTTGCTCTTGGGACACAAAGGGAAGCGTCTTCATTTAAGAGTTCCCAGTAGAAGAGACATGATAACAAACTGGATACTCATATTTAGAGCAAGAAGCTCTTGATATAAGTAGGGTTTGGAGCAAAATGGGTACCAGAAGATGCTGAGTTGGTTTAGGCTGGAAAAGCTGCCTCTAAAAGCATTTAACCGTTCTCTGCAACCACCAATTGAGCCAGACTTTGCTCAAAACTCTACAATGAAAGGACAAAAGGCAAGAGTCAAAGACATATAAGGGGAATTTCCAAGAGACTTCAGTAAAAAATTCTGTATGAGGGGAGCAGTTATCAATGGAATAGGCTATCCAGAGAGGCTGTGGAGACTGTCTTTGAAGACACTCAAAACTCAGCTTTTCACCGATCTGAACAACATCATCTAACTTCAAATTTATACAAGCACAGAGAAAGTGGAAAACTCCAGAGGGTTTTTATGACTTTTTTTTCATATTTCTGCATATATACGGAAAACTTAGTCTGCAAATCTGAATTTCCCTGGAGTCCAGATAACGGTTAAGTAGCAGCCTTGTGGATCATAACGCTGTTATTTGACTAACACAGCCCTACCTTAAATCCATATCCTACGACTCTCAGGTCATTTTTCCACCTAGCCTGGTTCTAACAATTGCATGTCACATCAGCAAACTCACTGAGGAACAACATAAATAAATGAATACTTATATGCTTCTACATATTTTGCTCTGTGGACTTCCTCTCTCGCAGAGCAGGAGAGACTGTCAACTTCTTTGTATCAGAAGCCAAATAAGCAGTTTAGAATTTCAGACTTTGGCCATTTTCTTTTCTCCTTCAAAAGTAACTTGGTGTGATAAAAATTCAATATGCTTTTAACAGCAAGGAAAAATTTAGCAACAATAAAATATGAGAGCTTACATTGGATCTTGACAGGTAAAGGAAGAAGAAAGTTTTGAAACAACTTTCAAGGATAATGCAGTTCCAGAATTTGATTTGGGATCACAGTCTATTGTCTGAGGTTAGTATTTATTCCTTAAGGTATTTCAATTTACTGCTGAAGTAAATGCTGGGACATGGAATAACTGTCACAGTACCTAAGCTTTAATGTCCATGTTGCTAATCATGACACCCATGCCTCAAGGGCTTGAACCTGTAAAATCTTGTTCAAAAAGGACAGGAGGTGGGAGGGGAAACTATACATGAACACAAGTAAGATCAAGCGCTAGATACATTTCTCTGCAGAGAGTGGAATGGAAATGTCTGTTTTCGACAAAAATGCCTTCTTCTTTTCAAGAATAGGAAGGAAGGAAGGAAGGAAGGAAGGAAGGAAGGAAGGAAGGATTATTGTTCACCAAAGAATGTGGGATCTGACAAATTAGCGTGCCACATCCACAGCCAGTTTATGCTGATTTATACCCACTACAGGTCTGGATGGGGTGCTGAATTATAAAATTCAGCTTGGTAATGAGACATTTACTCATGGTGTCCTGTTAACCCTGTTGCAGCTCTTCAGGAATCAATCGGTAGCTGCACAACCCAGGCTGCTTCCCAAACTCTGTCCTGCTTTTTACCTCATGCTTTCATATAACAACTGGCATCTACCCAGAATGAAGGATCAGCTTGCTAAATCCATGGAGTATGCTTTTGTGCACTTGCCAGAAAAAAGCTTCCTTATCTTCCGGATTGATCGGGACATTCAGAACTTCATTTGTTAAAGACAAACAAAGCAAAAAAATGCAAGTGTTAGCTGGCTGCTGTAGCAGGGAACACTCCAAGGATTTGGAATATTCAGATCTGTTTTTTTGTGCAGTTTTTGATTTTGTTCATTGCATTGTGGATGTTTCAGAGGTTACATGCGTTGTTCCCTTTGTGGTTTCGGTGAATTTCGTGGAAAGTTGAGCTGGCCCACAGGTGACTTTGGCACCTACTCCTTTAGTTAATTTGGGCTCTTGTCATCGGTTATATTTGACTCCAACTTCAAGCAAGCCCTTAACTTTAAATAACTTAGTGATATGTAACAAGGCATGCATACCACTCTTCCTGGCAGGGGCAGTTTTTGAGACACATTTACTTGTTAGTTAATTTTACTTTACTTTAAGTTAGTGCCCAAAGGAATACTGCATATCAATGATATCAATATATATGTATAGCAATTACATCAATAAAAACTATGTTTCCAGAGACCTCTCAGGCAACTACTTTTTTTCCATGGGAAAGTCTGAGCTCCTGACTTAAGCACTCATCTTGCTGTAGGCACCCAATTATATACATTATAATTCTACCTCAAGTGATAAAACCATTCCTAGGTGAGGTTGCACAAGGAATAAATCATAAAAAACCCCCTTGGAATAATTTAAAATATCTTTATGTCAGAAGAAGAGATGAATGTTGAGGCTGGATATGAGCACAGTTGTTCAGTTAATTAGCCATGCAAAGCGTATTGTTTAATAGTACTGTAACTGTTGTATGGAATTTGATGGTTTGCATCAGAACTTACTGAAACAGAAGTCTAGGAAAATAAAATTTGCTAAGATTATACAGTAACCCAAGGTCCTTCCAGATCAAACAGCCCAAAGTAGATTAGCAACAATATTTTTAAGAGCCTTTTTATACAGCAAGATGTATTATTTTACCCTAGTGCTTTGGTGGGCTGGAGAAAATAGCCAAAGGCTCTCATTTGATTGTGATATGTCAATAGAAATCCCAGTTTTTCACCTCTCTGTTGAAGAAGTTTTCTAAGTGGTGATGGAAAATCAATGCCCTTCCTGGAAGGCAGGATTTAATTTCACAACTTTGAAAACAAAACAAACAAAAAAAACCATATTTATGAGAGAAGAAGATCTTCACAGTCAAACACAGTCAGTGACTTCCCGCAGTTTGACTTTCTACAACTCAATTTTATGACACATTCAAGACTAGAGTTGTATCTGTCTCTCGTCACATCTGGAGTGTTTTCTGGTGGGTGCTACTCTGCCACTTCCTCCCACCTGGGAAATATCAGTGGAGTAAAAAGGCATGGATTAACATGTGGAGAAAAGCAGAAAATGGAAGGAAGGGAAGAAGGGATTACAAGGGAAAGGGAAGATAGGAAGGACAGAGGGAAGGAAGGAAGGAAGGAAGGAAGGAAGGAAGGAAGGAAGGAAGGAAGGAAGGTCTTGCCTGTTTCTTAGTTGAGTTTCTTCCCTTCTTTTTCCAACACATGGAAGGAGGCTGTGCCAGTGACAGCCTAGTTCATGGGTCCATGCTGCACTCACTCCCCATCGCTCAGGGCATGCCCCTGAGCACAAAAGGTACAAAGAGATGAGGCAGTTCTGGAAAGTTTGCGACGTTTTTCACTTTTAATGGTACCACAAACAGAAATGACAAAACTTTTATCCCCCTGTGTCCTTGCAGGAGGGTGGCTGAAACAACTCCCCGAAGGCAAGTACAGTGTTTTTTCAAAAGAAACAACCTTCTTTCTGTTCTGACCATCATAACATTTTTTTAAAAAAAGCAATACCAAGCCTAAAAAGGGATTTGCCTTACCACTCAATGCATTAGTTTTGACTTCTTGATATTTTTATTTTCTTTTTATAGTCTATGGCCTTATATGCTCTCAAAAGTACTTTTCTTCAGTGATTCAAAGACAAATTCTTCACTTTTGGGTCTGATTGAAATTTGGGTTCCTCATTTCTCTCGAAGAGTTTGTATGAGTTCCTCAAGAAGATATAGCAAGGATTTTTATGTCTTTGGGATGTGTGGATGATATTTTTAGCGAGTATTCTTTGGCTTGAAAGACACCCTCATTTTGTATCCCATACCTTCTTGAGGCAGAGAAAGAGTGAATTGAGGAATGTGACTTTTTTTTTCCTATGCAAACCTTAGTGTCTTCTGTGTAGAAATACCTAGGACAATTACATTGCTATTTCACCAGCAGCAAAACAAGCACAGTTTGTGTGGGTTTGGTGACATACTCCAGCAGCAGGGGAAATGAAAACGAGTCCCTTGTCTAAATAACATTTCCTTCAGGATAACAAGAAAAAGGCACATATAGTGATTGCCCATAGTCGATAAGAAAGCTTGCAGAAAGCAAGACAAGTAGATGCAGCACTGACAGCCTTCTCTTTCTCAAATTAATGTTTTGAAAACTGGGATATTCGGTACTTTGGGACTGCTTTCTCTCTTTCTTTTTCTCTATTCCTTTTCAAAAGGGCTTAAGAACATCTTTTTGGGGGTATTGCATTCCCACGTAATGCCTTAGATTCCCCCAAAAAATAAAAAGAGAAAAAAAAAGGGTTTCAGCAACACTTATGAAATGAGCTCTACCTTTGAGGGTGAATCTATTTTAAATCACTGCTCAGTAGTAACTAAATTCCATTTGATGTTACATAAAGCCATAATACTGTGCATTTTCTTGCTACCACTACTAATCCTGCAACTAACCTCTGTAATTCAGAGTGCTGACCTTGGTAGTAAAACATTTTTGTCACCACTCGTTTTACTTTTTGCCAACAAATTAGTATTTAACAGGTATGCTTCAAAATCTGGTATCCTACTCACTTGCTGATAGAGACCATAGTCAGTTTCTCTTGGTGACTGTCAATTAGTCATTTATGAATGATAGGCTTAAGATTCTTGGTTTCTAAATTTAAAACCAAAGTACAAAGACTCTAGACCTTATAACACTGTGTTATAAGTTCCAGTAGGTCACCTGGCATGTTATTTCAAGCTGTTACTATTATTACTGTACTCAGAAAATATTTTATGTTTGGCTAACCCATTATTTTCAAAATGGCATCCCTGATGTTGAGGTTTTGATGTTGAATAAGCCTTTTAAGAACCACTGATTTCAAGGGGAGAAACATTTATTCTTCATTCTTTCGGGCTGCATGACCCTCACAGAGTTTTCCTCAGACATCTAATTTTTCCTTAGGCTCTATAAACTAGACTAGATTTATCAACATTTGTTCCTATCTTTATTACCTATTTTTGAGTTATCCAGTAATTTTTCATTTACTTCAGACCTTGAATTTTGCTGTTGAATAACTTACTACCCTAGTTTGGATCTTTACACAGTCGTGCTAACGTGAAATTCAGCATGACCTGGATGTTGACTTACTAAAATGTCAGATGAATATTCTCAGTCTTTTTAATAGACACATTATGACAAATCATAATGATTATATTGTCAGTTAAAATACCATGTTGGGTTAAGTGAAATGTCTATGCCTATTAGATTGAAGCATGTACCTTTACCAGTAAGGCTTGCTGCCAGAGGTGGACTTGGGGCAAGGAAGGATAAATAATTTTCTTACTCGTGTTTGTATTTTATAGTAAGGATAAAATATCTGAGAATCTGGAAAACTAGCATATACTGCTTCTTGATTGCAAACTTTCAGTTTCATCAGCATCTCTTGATAAATTTTCCTACAGAACTCCCAGTTGTCATTGATGTTCTTCATTATTAACTTATCTTGCCTCTCAGTTATACTCCCAAGATTACTTCCTTGGGATAAGCTATCCCTTTCATAATGTTGGCCTATCTTCTGTTCTGAACACATTTTAAAATGAGCTCTTGATCACTAACTTGTAGTTAGCTGTCAACTTCCATTCTAGCGGATTAATCTTCAGCAATGATAGTGGTAAAAAAGTGAGACATAATCATTAAGATTATTTTAGTGACACAGAGGAGGAAGGAATGAGATTAAGTGACTCATTCAAGACTATTCAGAAACTGTTTGTCAGAGAAAGAATAACACAGACCCTCTCAATTCCAAATTAGTGCCTTCAGCACAAGATCATCCTGTCAAACATGTGCTGCTGACCCTACATCTGTCTGAGGCCCCCATCTGTTTTCATGCATAAACAGATGGTAAATAGAACTTTTTCATGTGAAACTTCATTCCCCAGGTGCTATAGCTTCAAAAAGTATATTAAAAAAGCATAGTAATTGGAAGAGGATGTCAGAGTATAGCAAACACTCACATTGTAAATCCCACTAGAAAGATGCAATTTTTTTACTAGTGACTTGGTCTATTATCCCAAAACGGTATGGGAAATTTTAATTAGTGATTGCAAAGGCAGAGCAAATATTTAGTTATTCACTAATATTTTATTTAATACAAATTCATGAAAGGTCTGACTGCAGTTAAATGAGGTGTACATGATAATATGCACAGTGATTTAGCTGATGCTAATGTATTAGTAAACAGATATTTGTGTAAACACCATTAATATTTGAAGTGTTGCATGGGGAGCATATGACATCTTCTTTTTGCAGGTTAAAATACCCAGTATATTTCAGTACTTTTGTCAGTAAGCAAGAAAGATGAGGGTTTAATGGGAGTCTTGCGGAACACACGGAATTGAAGGAATTCGTTTTCTTGAGCGAACACTGACAGCCAAGGTGGACCTTGTGCTAAGGCTTGAGATCCTCACAAATCAGCCTGAGTGACCACAAGATAACACTAGACATAAAATAAAGGGGAACGTACTGGAAGACTCTAGACACATATAGCCAGGTATGTTGTGGTAGGCATAAAAATGTTGCTGTCAAAACAAATGTGCAGTTTTGTTGTCATATTAGCTATATAGAGTCACGGTAAGGAGCCGTGGTGAACCTCCCTGTGGGTGGGATCTGTGCAGCTCACTAGGACTGTTCACCTGGGTCCTCCATGAGAGTAGATCTCTCAACAGCTGAAGGAACAGCAGATCTTTTCACTATCTGTATTTCTTTTCCTAATTCTTATCATATTGTCCTTACCATTATTATTACAGCAGTTTTGTTGCAACACTTGCTGCTGGGCCCTTTCATTGGGATCTGGAACCCTGCACCTTTCCTGGAACAGAACACAAGGCTGCAGAGGGCCACTAACACTTGCACAATGTCTATAAATTGAAATTCACGTTTCTCCTGCTTTACTTTTTGTAAGAGAACTGTAAGTGTACTTCAAAAATAGACCATTTTAGGATCCGTCTTTGACTTCTTGCCCAATAGCAACTTCTTAATTCACCAGAAAGTGCTGCAGGCTGACCGTGTCTCAGTTCTTTGTCTCTGTGATACTGTGTACACTCAAGTGCATTATTTTACTTATGAGCTGTGTTTCCTAGCAAATCTCCACTGCACAATGGAAAGAGACTGCAGTGCGAGGAACAGCTGTAGTGAAAACATTCCTGTTATCCTGTTGGCCATCAATTAGAATTTTGAAACACCAGATGATGCAGTACAGGCTCTTACAAAGTGTGGAGAAAATCGCTTTAGCTTGGACAGATGTATTTTATATGGTGACTAAATAAGTCGGTTTTAGGACAGTTTTAGATGGGGGCAAGCCGCAAGCAGCGGCGAGAGTTGCTAGTCTAGAAAAGCATATAACTTTCACTTTTATGAAAAAGAAAATTATGCTGTTGTTTACAAAGTCTCAAGTCTGGTGTGACTAATTTAGCATTTAACTTATGCATGGATAAGCCTCAGACATAGCGTTCTAAATATGTGCAGTGGAGAGAGAAGGGAGGGTGGTGTTAAGAATGGACGAAATTGGTGGGAAATGAACCAGTATCCCTGAATGAAATATTTTAATCCCATAACTAGCCAATGGAGAGCAATACAGTGTCTCTGGCAACCTGCTTAGAATCATCTAGTTTGACTAAATTAGCTCCCTGGACTAAAAAGACTTGTGACTATAGTTGGAGGTTTACCAGTCTGCGGAGGAATTAAGCAAACTGTGGTGAACGCAAGACTGTCACAGTGAGAATTACACTAGCAGCAGGTCAATGTATGGAACTGGCTGTAAAATAACAGAGGAAGTAAAAAGTAGCATGCTAGGGGAAAAATAAAAAAAAAAAAGAGAAAAGGAGCAGAACGGAATAAAATACTTCACAAAAAATATATGTATTGATAAACAAAAAAAAATTTTTTGAACCCTCAAACAAATAGAGAACTGTTGTCTGGGGTATTTTGTTTACTGTAGACATCACAGAAATGTACAGTAACTATATATATATATACACACATATTGCAGGCATTTTTTTCTATTCTAAAATTTGGTTGCATTTTGTCATCAGTAAAAATGTCAACATAAAATATTTGACTATAAGTGTCTATGTAGGGAACTCATCTGGGTTCCAGTTAACGGACTAGCTTGCATTGAAAAATCACTACGTAAAATCCTATTAAGGGCCATCCTAACAACTGGGCTTCATTTTTATATCCACACTTACTTTTGCTTCGTGTCAGAATACAGAAATGCCTGTAAATTAAAATTAAAGAAATCATAGAATAAAATTAAGTGCATGAAAACGAAAATTAAAAGAAATATTTACTTCTGCTTAGCGAAACAGCTTCCATAACAGGACCTCCTGTCCTGGATCTGAATATACGATTAAGGACCTTTGTTTCTCTGTCTTCTTTAGAAAGTTCTCTAAATTCTCTGTTCTGTAGGGAGATAAGAGAAACTTCTTCCTTCTCTTTATGTTTCATTCTTTCTCTAACTTCTGTAGAAAACCTTCTCTCTAGTGTTCAGTATGTTATAAGTCTTGTGAAGTTCTCAAACACCACCTCCTGGCTGAAGTCCATCTGCAAACACGGGCAAATATTTAGATTATGCCTCCATGTCTCGGCATGAAAATTCTCTAACCTGTCAAGATGAGCATCTCTGGCCACATATCACAGCTTAGGGAGAGACACAGGCCAGGGATAGACACATCACAGCTGCATTGTGTGATACAGCAGGGCACATCAATCCAGTGCTTTTAGCCTCTACAGCCTCTCTGCCCACATCATCCAGTGTTGCTTTTCCCTAAATTGCATTGAGTAAGAGCCAGCAAGCTGGAGGTTCTTGCATAGAAAATGCTTTCATAAAGAAAATAACTAGGAAAGCATATGAGAATTTAGAGCAATTCAGAGCAGAGCACTCGTGGGTTTGTCTCTCTCCTGAGCCTTCTAGAAATTCCTCAAACTGCTCAGAGTTAGTTCTGTCCTGTGCTGCTGTACATCTCCTGATTGGAGAAACTCCACTCAGATCCTGGGCATCCCCACTACAAAATGCAATACCTACAATTTCTAGTGTTGTTTCAAAATTCATCCAAAAGATCATGCTTAACAGTTTCTGAGATTCAGAAATTATCTGCACTGTATAGTTGACCAAACTTGTTGATTCAAAGCCTGAGTATACAGTGCAATTTCCAAAAGCAGGATATCTCCTGGGACTGTCTGTACAGCCAAGCTTCCTATTTATCCTGACAGGATTTTCCCTTCTTCTGTCCCCTATGGCTGGTCAAAGAGATGAAACCAGCTCATCTTTTAGGTTTAGAAAAGGCAAGAAAAGGCAAAGACAGAAAGGAAAATGCTAATATAATGTAGTTATATACCTTGGATAGGAAAGTTTACATTACCCGAACAATCATGACAAGAAAAAAGATTGAGGCATTTAATGAGGCAGTAGTTGAAAGAAATAACCCAAAATCTATAAATACACAGTTATGCATCTTAGTCGACTTTAAGCAAATAATTTGAGCTGTTGGGCATGGTTTCCCTGTTTTAATAAAATATATTAAATGAACAAAATGTCTGTAAGTAATTCCTTTCTTTTTTTCCCTGGGTTTGTGTTAATATTTTTTCCCACTGCATTGAATTTATCTAAGACAGCTGTACCTTTAAATATGTAATTACTTTCGTTTGCCTACTGCCACAGAGCTTTCCTTGGGGGGAAGGTATCAGAAGAACAGTTATCCGCACCTCGGATGAAGTGGAAAATTTAGTTGTAAGTGGCATTTACTGCTCTCTTCAGTAGCAATAATCCAACCATTGAAATGTTACTAAGATTGCTTCTTTTGACCCTTTTTAACAAGATCACAGCTGTCAGCATTTCAAGTACCCTTATCAACCAGACCCAGCAGTGGCTTCAGGAAAGGCATTACCTGATGCGAGAAGCTTTAAGGTGCCAGAAAGAGTCAATCAGCACCAGTACAAAGCAATTCTTATCAGAAATCCCTTGCTCTTTACTTTGTGTGATTGTTCCCTTCCATACTGAGGTGAGGATTGTAAGAATGATTGAAGAAGGAGCTTTGTGAGTAATGTACAGGCGTTTTCTCTACATAAGTGTCTTTTATGAAACATCAACTTATTAATGCTATTGCTATGGTGTGTGCATTGGAGGTCATGGGAGTGCAAAGCTTTCAGAGGTGAGGTCTGCAAAACACTGGGCAACCCTCAAGGTGGTCAGAGCAAAAAATCAGCAGGTCCCATCAGTATGGTCTGTACAAAGTTTCTACTGTGGTACCAAAATCATGGGAAATTTCCCCTGTTTTCTCATCTTCTCAATTGCAGTGTCTCTCTGTAATCAGGGGAAAGGTAAATTGATACTACAGAAGAAGGTGAAAGTACTCCATGGTAGAAAATAACCTTTGTCAACATCAAAAATTAAGGATTGGAGAAGAAGCAGGTGTCAAGCACAATTAGCTCTCTAGGAACTCTTTCAAAGTTGAAAATTATAGCTTTTATAGACATCCAAAGCTAGTAAGAAATAGAGGATTTAGGGAAATGTAATTTGAATTTCCTATTCTATCATAGCATATGCTGAGTTGGAAGAGATCCATCAGGTTCTTCAAGTCCAACTCCTGGCCCTGCATAAGACACCCAAAGAATACCACCATGTGCCTGAGAGCATTATCCAAATGCTTCTTGAGCTCTGTCAGGCTTGGTGCTGTGATCACTTCCCTGAGGTGCCTGTTCCAGTGTCTGAACACCATCTGGGTTGAAAACCTTTTCCTTACGTCCAACCTCACCTGACTCAGCATCACGCCATTTCCTTGAGTTTTGTCACTGGTCACAAGGGTGAAAAGATCAGTACCTGCTTCTCTGCTGCCCCTCATAACAAAGTTGAAGGCCATAATGAGATCTCCTCTCAGTCTCCTCCAGGCTGAACAGACCAAGTGACCTCACCTGCTCCTCGTAAGGCTTCCTCTCCAGACCCTTCACAATCCTTGTTTTCCCCCTTTGGATGCTCTTTAATGACTTTATGTCTTTCCTATGTTGTGGTGCCCAAACCTTTTTAAGGCCTGTGTAAACTTACAACAGACAATGTTGTGAATGTCCACTAGAAAATAATGCTGCTAATATAATATTCAACTCCCTCAGATTTCTGAGGTTGACTGACTATATGTTTCACATTTTCAGAAAAGGATCTTGGGCTCCTGGTGGACACCAAATAAAATAAGAGCCAGCAACCTGCCCTTGTGACAAATGAATGTATTCTGCAAGGTGAACCTGGCATTGTCTGATATTGCCTGTGTGCTAAAATTTTGTATTACTCTCAATTTTCCTGAATCTAGCTCTAGAGTTCATGCCTGCTCAATACAGCAACATTCAAAGGATTTGTTCACACATTTAGTAAAGATCAATATGTTTTCAATATGCCTGGAATTGCTTAATGGAAATGCTTAATGTCCTGAAAATATGACGCAAGATGAAAAATTGATTTGATGTGATTCTTGTGTGAGACCACCTATGAACTCACCGATATTTGTTGGATGTCAGCTTTGCAAAACATTTCTTAGAAGTTTTCAAATCTGAAACATCTGTGGTGAAATTAAAAGACCACCTGAGTCAGTAAAAATCTTTGATACCTTGTGTTGAAAACTTCCCTCAAATGTACACATTTTATAAAAGGTATAAATACAGTAGTACCCATTGCTCCCCTTCTCCACTGTACATATTTCCTATTGAATGTTACATGGGTTCCTTCAGGGGTGGCTTCTATGAGGAGCTGCCAGAAGCTTCCATCATGTCCAGCAGAGCCAATCCCTGGTGGCTCCAAGACACAGCCACCATTGGCCAAGGCCATCAGTGACATTGGTAGTGACTCTGGCATAATGTATTTAAGAAGGGGGAAAAGAACTGCACAACAACCGGTAGAGAAGGAGCAGTGAGAATATGTGAGGGAAACAGCCCTGCAGACACCAAGGTCAGTGAAGAAGAGAAGGTCCAGGTGCCAGAGCTGAGACTCCCCTGCAGCCCCTGGTGCAGCCCATGGTGAGGCAGCTGTGCCCCTGCAGCCCATGGAGGTCCATAGGGATGCAAAGATCCACCTGCAGCCTGGGGAGCGGCCCACACTGGAGCAGGGGGATGCTGAAGGAGGCTGTGACTTCGTGAGAGGCCCACGCTGAGGCACCAGAGCTAGCACATTAAGTCAATGCATGAGCTTTTATAGTATCAGGTATTTGAGTGTATACCTTTCCCATTTGTCTCCTGTTGAAAACACTCTACCTTGTAAAAATACATAGGTGAATAAATAAATCAACACATAATAATCTTCAGCTACTCACAAGTTTAAGAACAGAGAGCCAGTCTTCTGTGCTAAGTGGTTTCTGTTATGGTTTCTTACAGTCTCAGCTGATGAATATTTATTAACTTACAAAAACAGAAACAGTTTCAGCAAAAAAATTATTGGACAGTCTGATATCTGAATGACTATGTCTGGTCGCAAGTGACTTTTCATAGGCTATTTGAGTGCAGATACTTTCAGGCAAAGCTCAGGATTGTATTTGTCTTTTCTTTATGGGTTTCACTGCCATTAAATTAGAGACTTCGTCTCCTTTTGTTTTGCACATAGTCAAATTTATGCTTCACTCCTTAAACATTGTTAGATATTTTGCAAATAATACCTGAGCATAATCACTGATCAAATGGTCTGTGTGTTCTGCTGGGATGCTGGAGGTTGGGATGCAACATCCCTGATTTAAATCAGAGGGCAGAGTTTATTCAGGGTTTCATTTTTTTGCAGATGAGTATTTTCAATTACTGGCTATCCTGTGAAAAAGAAGGACCTACACTTCTACCTTGATAAAAAAGTGGCCTGGTTGGACTACCTGCTTCAACGGGATGCAAATTGTAATGGGAAAGATGCACCAAAATACCTGGGAAGCATCATCCAGATGATAGTATCTGCAATTAACTATCTTAGATTTCCAGGGTCAGTATCATGGATTTATAGATTTTACTCTTAAAAACCTAGATAGATGATAACACCAGGCTGCAGATGCTGTCCTCTGACAAGCCACTAAAATGAAGCACCACAGTACTGACCCAAAGCCCTGCTTGAAGTTAGCTCAGAGGTCCCCACTGTGAATGTGGAATCTCTCTCTTCCAAAATTATTAACCATTTTGGATTTAGCACAGTGGAACAATGCAGCTAAAGGTCAGGATGAAGATCAGTTGAGAAAGGAAGAGAAAAAGAATGTAACCATGAGAATAACTAGGACACATTTAAATATACCTCCTAAATTTCTCAGCTGCTTTTTCTTCCAGGAAACAGAAATGGGCCTGACACCAAAATCTGGTTTGAATGGGCTGAAAGGTTTCTGCAGTAATATGTGGTGGCTCCAAACCAGTTATTCTGATTCATACATAGAGTGAAGCCACTTGTCTGTAATCACCTGCCATGAGAATGGTCAGAATAGATATGTAAGCACAAGATGCCTAGCTGTACATCTGGGCTACATGTGGTATATTATGCTACTATTTCTTTCAGATTCTATTCCTTTCTATAGCTTCCTCACTGCCTCAACTGCTTAGAGCATTATGTCTAAGATTCAGTTTGGTGTGAAGGATTCTTCCTTCTCATCATCCGAGTATCCAGTGAGTAAGAATGGTTGGAAGCCTCTTTAGATGAAGGTTTTAGAAAGATGACGAAGTACATATGGATTTTTGTTTGAAATATATTTCAGAAGACATAACTAAAACAAAAAATGAGAAAACAAAACAACCACAACAAACAAACAAATGACAATTTCAGAAGAGCAGGAAATTTTCATTATGTCAAATTTGACACCCCAGCTCTATTGCCATTTATGAATGCTAGAATGGAATCTATTTATATGAATGTCTAATATAAAGAACATAGACATCCTTGTGATTTCAGCTTTTTTTGTGTGTCTGCAAATAAGGAAGAAACTGGAGGGACCTTAAAAAAATTAAATAAATGCTGTGAACTGATCATATGCCCCAGGTGTTCAACTAGAGTCAATTAACTCCAAGTGATTATTTTCTTTAGTCGGTACACATTTAAAAGCTGCCTTCATTTTTCCAGCACTACTAATAGAATTCTCTCAATTTGATTTATGTTTCACACAACCTGTTGCTGCTTTTCCTTGAATTGCGTAAGGAAAATGGTCGTATTCCAAATGCTCTGCTTCTCAACAGGATGTGCTTTGAGCGTATCAGCTCTGTAAATATGGTTAGCAATGCATGGTTGGTCTATGCAGCAGCGCTTATTCAGAGAAAAAAGAAAAATTTAGTCTTCCTCATTGTTGCCTGTGAGTATTCAAGCCCAGTGGATTAATCTGTTTTCCATCTGCATCACTAGTTTCATTTTTTAGGATAGGAAACATTTCAAATTGCATACAAGATGTGCAGGTTGTGGATGTGTTCATCTGTGATTCAGCCTCGTCTTTTGTTTGTTTGTTTGTTTTTCTCTAGCCTGTTTTGAAATAAACACCTGCTTGTGATTGTCTCACTGATAAGGAGAAAAGGCTCTAAGAGAGAGGTAAATAATATAATTCTATTTAGGTCAAAAGTGAGCTGCAATAGCCTGTCAATGAGCAAAAAAAATTGGAGTGTTTATTTTGACCAGTGAGTTTTTCCTCCCTTCCTCATGCCATATAGTAGGTAAATCTAAATACATTTGTTGCACTAAAAAAGAAGAGATATCAGGCGTGTGTTTAACAGGGGAAAAAGATGAGGATACTTTTGCCTCCACCTTTTACTGGCAGCATGGATTGAGGGCGTGATTTAAACTCCAGGTGAGATAGTGTGGATTTGGCTGTAGGTAAACACGTGACTCTGCATCTTCCTGTTCTCTGTGTAATGAGTGAAGCCTCAGATGGATTCATAGAATCATAGAATATCCTGAGTCAGAAGGCACCCACAAGGATCTTCAAGTCCAACTCCTGGCCCTGTGCAGGACATCCTGAGAATCCCACCTTGTGCCTGAGAATGTTGTGCTTCTTGAGCTCTGTCAGGCTTGGTCTTCTATTCATTTTCCACACTTTTGTACTTTCTTGACTGCCATTCAGTTCAAGATTTGGTAGAAAAAATACCTGAGAGTTGGTCTAGGTCCAGGTAACTCCAAGGACATCTTCTGAAAAAGAATGAAATCATTGTCACGTAGTAACTTTTCCAAATTATACATGATGGAGAAGCTTCCCATCAAGCTTAACCACTAACAAACACATTGTAATGAAAATATAGAGGCCTTATTTTGTAACCAAGTGTATGTCAGCCCAGATTAACCTTAAGTTTCGAAACCATGTCAAGTAAGAGTGCAGTTGAAAATGTGATCTAAGGGCAGCATCTTTCCAAAGTAAATATTTTTCCTCATGCAAGTACTTTGCTAAGGTAAAGAAATAAACAGAATTAAACTTGACGTGGAGAAGATCCCAAAACGCTTGAACTGTTTCATGGAGAGGAAAAAAGTCTTCCTGCAACTTCTGTCTAAAACCTGATTGATCAAAGAGCCCTATTCTGATCTGTCCCGATTGTGCTGCTTAGCAGACTTTGAATGAAAGCAGGAGGAAAGGAAACATGACACCAAGGGAGGAATAGAACAAAACAAAAGAAAAAGCCTCTTGATACTCACTCGGTGTGTCACTTTGAAGGAATTATTTATCCATTTTAGTAAGCTATTCTACTTACCAAAATGAAAAGGTTTAACATGAACACGAATGTTCTGAGGGCAAATTAATTTCAAGATAGATCCTCAGCAGGTGTAAATTAGTGTAATTTGATGCAATTCAGAGCCTGACCTCAAGCTTCCCCAGATGAGCATCTGGTCTGTTGTGTGTTGTGTGTTTTAACAGGCTAAGTATTACATTCAGCCATTCTAAGGAGCTGTATTTTTCTGTGATTTTTCTGTTCTCAAATCATGCCTGGTAGCATGTCAATAGCCCTAGAAACTTCAATTAATTTGTTACAAAGTCTCTTCTTATATTGCACTGAACTAAACTTCTTTAACCTTTCTCTACGACACATCTCCAAGGATATTATTCTCGCTGCTCTGCTTCTTCCTAGCTCAAGGGCGATTATGTTCTTGCTGAGGTATTGCAGCAAAGCTGCAGAAAGTGCTCTGGGTGAGGTAAACCAAGCGCCTTTCACAGCAATAATGCCACCTCCTAAGAGCTGTACTGCCCTCCCACAGCACACTGAGATGGCATTCTCTTCATTTTCTCTTTGGGAGTTGTATATTTCATGACACATTTAAAGGACATTTTCAGAATTTTTCCATTTTTTTTTCTTTTTTAATTCAAAAGACAGTTTCCTATCTACCTTCGTGAATTGGCCTTTCTTCCTCATTAACTTTTTGGATATCATTTTACTGTGGTTAATTATTTGAATTCAATAGCATTCAGGAAAACAGTAGCTAAGTGCTAAGATGTTTTGCATAGCAACAGGGAGCCCATGTTCCAAAAAACATACTGCAAAACGAGGGAAGAGAATTAGGGCAGAAATTGAAGCCTCTGAACTCACTGCCATGACATGGCTAAACACCAGTCAGGTCCAAGTCTCACAAAGAGATATTAAATCACACGTTACACAGCAAGTCTGCACCTTATCTGGTAGCTGCTGAGTGCAGAGCCCAGTGATCTCTTCTCATCATAAAAGTAAAATATATTAAAAATATATAAATACCTTATCGTCTAATATATGTCAGGTAAATTCATCGTGTTGTTAATCATGAACATTTGACTGATCATGCCAGTCAATCAATGTTACATTTTAAAATATTCTTCTACATAATTTCTGGACTAATCTCCTCGAGGAAAAACAAGTGGACTCTCATTTCGTATTCCCACCTCTCCATTTTGAACAGTTTAAGTAGCTGACTTATTCCATAGGCTTTTGACATGGATAGAGAGACCATTTGATTCTCCTTTTAATCCAGTATTCCATTTTTATTTTTAAACTCCGTTGCCCTTAAAGGCTTCTTTTTCTTTCCATGAATTGTCATTTCACCATTCTCAAAGGATTCCACCTTTCCACAACTGTACAAGTGACTAACCAGGACTAACCAGTTCTTCACCCCTCTCCCCAGTTATGTTGGCTGATGGTAATTATTTAATATTCTTGCTTTTCCCTTTGTCGTCTGTCTCTAATTCTTTATAGTCATTCTTAAGACAATTCATCTTTCATTTCACTATTGTTTACTTTCCCTGCCATGAAATCACATTATTTTTCTTCAGCATCTTGCAGTTTAAGGATCATTATATTTTTTATCTCTGATCATTTTTTTTGTTATTTTCGCTTCCTCCCAGAGCAAGCCACATCCACAAATTGTTAGAGTCTGGGTAACTTTTAAATGTTTTTGATCAATCTTTTATTTTCTTGTTTATCTCTTGGTCTAATCACATTGGGTTTTGCCTCATGCTGTCTTTCTGACAATTAGGACAATATTTATGAAACAAATGGATTATTTACATGACAATGACTTGTAACTAATATCTGGGGATGTTTTTTGGTATTCATTAGGTTTCATGATTTATCAAAACACTTCCTTGACAGCTGTCTCCTCTACAGGATAGAGAAAATGAATGCTTAATATGTGCTGTGATTATTTCCTTTTAGCAACCTTTACAGACTAATGAGGCCATTATGAAATGACTATTTATGAAATTATATGGAATAGGGATAGGTCAGGCATGACTTTACTTTGAAAAGGGACGAGGTGTTTGGTCACAAGAATGATGCCTTAACTGCTAATTCAGTGACTATATCCATGTCATCCCTTCTCCTGTATTAGCACAACAAAGAGGGCCACCAATTTGATCAGCGGCATGGACAGCCTCTCCTGTGAAGAAAGATTGAGAGAATTGGGATTGTTCAGCCTGGAAAAGTGAAAGCCTTGGAGAGACCTAATTGTGGCTTTCCAGTACCTGAAGGCTGCCTACAGGAAGGGCTGAGAGAGACTATTTACAAAGGCAGAAAGAGAGTAGGTTTAGCGTAGATATTAAGAAATTCTTAACTTTGAGAGTGATGAGGCCCACGCACAGGTTGCCCAGAGAAGCTGTGGATGCCTCATTCAAGGCCAGGTTGGATGGGGTTCTGAGCAACCTGGTCTGAGGGAAGGTGTCCCTGCCCATGGCAGGGGGTTGGAACTCGATGATCTTTAAGTCCTTTCCAATGCAGGCCATTCTATGATTCTATGATTCTAAGATAAACCTTGATTCTTCTTTGAGGAGCTTTAAGATCCAAGAATCAAAAAAATATAAGAATTTAAGTACGATCACTGAAGAAAAAGCATTATGGGAGGTAAATTAACTCAGATTGTTTGGATATGTACTTGTTTTAAGAAAAAAATATTTATGTATGGCTTCAAATAAGCTTTTCCTGAGGCATCCTGCAATGAGCACTGCTACCGTCATGGGATCATCGTGACCATCAGCTGTCAATGACAGGCACAAATAGGTACGAGCATGTCCTGTTCTTCTTTTCAGTGCAACACCCTGGAAGACTGCGGTGACAGGGCCTCTCGTATCGCTGTGCCTCCAGACCTCCAGAATGTGTGAGACTGTAATAGTTTTGAGATCTGACCGTAGCAGGAAGAGTTTTCCTCACAGCCCTTAATAATCACAACCACTGCCTGGAAAGCACTGCCCTGCCCCAGATGCTGGTGGAAAGGAAAGGAATTGGGAGGGGACACAGCCAGGACAGCTGACCCCGATTGACATGAGGGATATCCCATTCCATTTGGCATATTCAGCATATAAACTGGTGGAAGACAGAGGAACAGGGTGACATTTGGGCTTATGGTGCCTGTCCTCCTAAGTAACTATTATGCATGATGAAGTCTTGCTTCCTTGGAGATAACAACTAATAAATTAATTCCTTATTTTTCTTAGGTTCCGCACACAGCTCTTGCTTTATCTATTAAAACATTATTTCAGCCCAGAGCTAGGTTGGAGTATCTGATCCTGCATAAACAGGGGGAAATCTTTGCAGTGTGGCTAAATATTGTGCAGGAGGGAGTGAAACAGTGAGACTGGACTCTTTTCACTGGTGTGCAGTGACAGGTCAAGAGACAATGGGCACGATATCGGAACATAGAAAAACCTTTTTTTTTTACTTTATGGGTGCTCAAACACTGTAACGGGTTGCCCAGGGAGGTTGTGGAGGCTTTCTCAGTGAAGATATTCAAGAACTGTCTGGATGCTCTGGGATGACCTGTTTGAGCAGGGATGGTGGACCAGATTCTGTAATTTTGCAATTCTGTAATGTTGTGAGTTTGTGTAGGTTTTTTTTTCACAGAAATCTAATTTGAAATTTTAACTGCTATCATTTAATGATACACTTCCATTAGTGCAGAAGATTTATGTAATCTACTCCACATGCCTCCTCTCCTCAGCAGGTACAGGTAGGTTGCTTAGTCACCTTGTCTCTTGTTTTACCACAATTTCTAGCATGGGGAGATTCTCTCTCAGAAAAATGCTTGGCCTTTTCAGATGAGCTGAAATTTAAGACAATGCAATTTCTAGATTTTTTTTTTAGTAGAAAAATAAAAGTCAGTTCTGCAAGCCAAATTAAATATGTAAAGAATCCATATTTTATAATTTAAAAACTTGTTTTCCTGAAAAATGTTCAGCCTGTTCTATTTATCAGTACTTTGAATGAAATGGCCAGAGAGGAGGAATTACTGTGAACATCTTTCAGTAAATCTTGTATTTTTGTATGGACTTGAATAACGTGATGTACATATGCAGATAGCTAATAGTTTAAAATATAACATTTCTGATATCACTGTTTTCTGGTTTTATTTTTATCTTTTAGAGCTTTTGAAAATGCAGTCAAACTGCTGGCACATTATAGAATGATTAATCACCCTTAAGAAAAATGTCACATTGTTCCAAGGTTCTCTGAAATTAATGTTTAATGTTTTGTTATCATTATCATGGGTGAAATAATTTTAATCTTTTCGTTTTCCATTTACATTAGCCTCATATACCTCATGTTGAAATGTCTTGAGCTCTTAGTTAAAAAATCCAACAAATCTCAAACTGAATGAACATGAGCCTTGTTATTGCAAGAAACCCCAGAGATTCAGGAGGAAAAAAAAAAAAAAAAACTAGTGTGAAGTAAAAAAATCCCAATATAATTGAGAAAAAAAAAATATAGTTTTAATTAGGAGGTTTAAAAATAAAACAATAATTCAGATGGATGAATAATGAAGAAAAAGAAAAACAGAAAGATGGTGATGGTTAAAATCAAATTAATATGCAACCTGGCTGCCTTTGATGCAAACCTATAAAGGTAAAACCACAACAAAACTAAAAATAAAGTGGAAAGGTCCCCTGCCAATGATTGCACATATGTGTGCACATATATACATATACCATAACCATAAAGTCAAAAGTAGCATTCCTGAAATCAGCAAAAGTTTTGATGGGGAATTTATGCACTGGCTTTAATAATGCTGAGTAAAAGTTCTGTGAAAAAATAGCAATAAAGCTCCTGATATCAGTGGTGCCCTCTAATGAAGAACACACACCTCTAGAGGTTTACTTTACAGGGAAAAAGTCCTGAGAATCATAGTGGTTTGGGTTGGAAGAGACCTCATACATCATCAGGTTTGTGTGATCTATTACACTAATTTATTTCTGCAGAAGTGTTAATTCCAGAACGAACTATTCCAGTGCTATGCAATAAAAATAAATAAATGAATAAATAAATGAATAAATAAATGAATAAATAAATAAATAAATAAATAAACACCCTCATATTCCATTGTCACAAAATCTGTGTGTAATACAAACCTAATTCTTCGTGGTCATGGACACGAACAGCTCTGTGGGCTTGGACAGGTTTTAACTGCGACCACAGTCTCAGCTCTAACCACAAACTCAGTTTTGTTGCTGTTTGAGCCTTAGCTCTAATTGCTCTGCTACATTTTGAGGGCAGGCAGCTTAAAACAAGGCATACTGATCCTTTTCCCTCCCCACCTGCCCGCAGCCACCCTATTTGCAATGCGTAGGAGATTCTGCGAAGCACCTTTTGGCAGTCAGTAGTGCTAAGATGGGCTCCCTCATCATGTCTTTAGTGATGCATTTTTATTTGCACCTTAAGGGGAGTAATTTTCCAAACCATTGTTCTAAAATCATGATGGAGCTAAATGTTCTTTTTCCTTTTTTT
>VZTF01002538.1:984386-1025299 GCA_013397755.1 Cnemophilus loriae | reverse complement strand
AAAGAAAGGAAAGGAAAGGAAAGGAAAGGAAAGGAAAGGAAAGGAAAGGAAAAGAAAAGAAAAGAAAAGAAAAGAAAAGAAAAGAAAAGAAAAGAAAAGAAAAGAAAAGAAAAGAAAAGAAAAGAAAAGAAAAGAAAAGAAAAGAAAAGAAAAGAAAGAAAAGAGAAAAGGAAAAATAAAATAAAAAAGAAAAAAGAAAAGAAAAGAAAATGAAATATAAATTGATGTAAAGTGAGCAGGAGTGGAGGTGTTAGTAACTGAAGTAATTCCTCAGTGACAGACAGAAGTGTGGTAGAGATGCTTCACACCTCTGAGGCCACCTTGCAAGGTAAAAAATGTTTCCACACAAAACGTTTCATCAGGAGGAATAACAGATGGCCTCTTCCCTAGCCTGTCCAGAATACTATAATTTGCTTGGTGAAAGGATGACTGAAGACATATTACTGCCTTGTTCCTGGAGGTTGCTTCGGAGACAGCTGTTGCAGTTTTCCTAAGAGAAGAAAATGGGCCTGCTGGTGGATTGTCAATCATCTTGGGTTACAAGGTCACAAAGACAGAGAGTTGGGATTATACATTTTGTGCCTCAATTGCAGCATGAGTAACCACCGCTCTGTTCCTTTTTGGATGCACTGATGTTGCTCAAGGTAGATTTATCAGGTATCTTGCCTGCCAGATCCTCTCCATCCATATATGACTCCTAGTGCTTCATGCGTGCAGTGATATATGATGTACTACCCCTGGATGATGATAGATTCAAACAGAAGTGTTAAAATAGTTTTTCTTCCTTCCATTGAGGACAGGGATCTACCTCTGTATTTAGTATTAATCAGAGGGATCATCAGTCAGGCAGTGGTTGCAGAAACTTAAGCTCTTAAACACAATATATTGTTTAAAACAATTCATGTGGGGAGGAGAAATAAAACAGTGAACACTTTTTCTGGCATTCATGTACACACAGGTCACTAGCATCATTCTCCCCATTTTTTTCTCTTTTGTTTGTGTATTCAGGGCTCTTACTGGTGTCATCTACCTGGACTTGTGTAAAGCATTTGAGCCTGCCCTGCACAACAACCTTGTCTCTAAACTGGAGACACGTGGACATGACAGATGGACCACTTGGTGAATAAGGAATTGTCTGGATGGTCACACTCAAGGAGTCGTGGTCAATGGCTCAGTGTCCAAGTGGAGACCAGTGACAAGTGCTGTTCCCTTGGGGCCAGTGATGGGACCAGCACAGTTTGACATCTTTGTCAGTGGCGTGGACAGTGGGATCAAGGGCACCCTCAGCAAGGTGTTTTTGAGGCACTCTAATGTTAATTCAGCAATAGAAGAAGGTGAAATAATTTCACCCTCTGATGGGGACCATGACCTTAGCCATCTTCTGGGTGACTATTTCTGCCATTTACTGGAAAGGCAAGCTGAAATCACTGACCTTTTAATTCAGATGTCTACACTGTGCGTAAATTCTACAGATTAAACTTGGTATCAGAGATAAAGACATTGTAAGAATACAGCTTGTCTGTATCTGCGTCTGAAGGAAAGGAGAAAGGTTTCACAGCATTGCCTTCTTGACCTTATTCCTCCACAAAGGAAAAGCTGGAATAAAGTTCCCAAAGATTTTAGTCACTTGAAATATCATTCAAGCATCAGGATATCCAGGAATGCATATCCTTGACATGACATTTTTAGGAATGGTAATGAAAATCCATCCACTTAGCTTTATCACCTTTTCTAGGTTGGTATCAGGATGTCAGAAGTAAGACGCTTCATGAAAAATATTTCTGTGGAAACAGCTATAGATTTTACAACTTTAAAGCTACACAGACGTTCCCATACCGTAAGTTACACCTAATTGACAGAATCACAGAACCAAAGAACTTTTTTTTTTTCCAATTGACATTGGAAGGGACCTCTTGAGATCAAGAATCCCAATGGCCTGCCCAAATAGGGTCAACTAAAGCAGATTGTGCAGGACAGTGCCCTGATGAAAAATCTGCAGTGACTAGTCAACCTGGCAGTGGCAGTGCTGTCACTCTCACAGTTAAAAAGTGTTTTCTTGTGTTCAGCTGCAATTTGATGTGGGTGGGTGGTTTTTTTGTTTGTTTGTTTGTTTTGTTTTGTTTTTCTTCTTTTTCTTTTTTTTTCTTTTTCTTTTTCTTTTTCTTTTTCTTTTTCTTTTTCTTTTTCTTTTTCTTTTTCTTTTTCTTTTTCTTTTTCTTTTTCTTTTTCTTTTTCTTTTTCTTTTTCTTTTTCTTTTTCTTTTTCTTTTTCTTTTTCTTTTTCTTTTTCTTTTTCTTTTTCTTTTTCTTTTTCTTTTTCTTTTTCTTTTTCTTTTTCTTTTTCTTTTTCTTTTTCTTTTTCTTTTTCTTTTTCTTTTTCTTTTTCTTTTTCTTTTTCTTTTTCTTTTTCTTTTTCTTTTTCTTTTTCTTTTTCTTTTTCTTTTTCCATTATTTACTTCTTGTTGTATCACTTGTTTTCCTCTAGTAGTCTGTCTCCCTCATCTTCATTTTCTCCGTTCAGGTGTTCAGGTGTTTATACAGAGGGATGAAACCCTCCTAAGCCTTTCATTTTCCAAGCTGAACAGTTCCAGCTCTTTCAGCTTTTCCTCATTCGAAGAGTGTTCCAATCCCTTACTCATCTAAACTCTAGGAGATTTTGTTACTGGTTTGGGGGTTTGTTTCTTTGGGTTTTTGTTTTCTTTTCTAAGACGCACAATAAACCACGAAGCACCATCAGTGGAAACAGATGGTTCCATCTTCTGGGTAAGGCATTCAACATTGCTGTCTGTTGGTGTTTTATTTGCTATATGGCTCCACTAAGAATTCAGACTTGGCATCTGGGTGGAAAAAACCTGTATACATTTTTTTCTCATTTGAAACTGAAGGATAAGCTCATTCCATTGTTTTTAGATTTATTTTTTTTTACCGTGAAAGTTTGGCCAGTACAGTTTAGCCATGTCTCTGCTCACCTTTTTTTCTGACCTTCCCAGTTTTCAGGCCGTTTGCCTAGACAAAAGTTGTAGTTGTACTCAAAGAAACTATCACTTTTCAAGTTAATTTTTTTTCAGGTAAGACCTGATTGACTGCACAGATTTCAGGGAAAAGGTTCAGCTGGAACAACTTATTAGCTGAAGAGTGAGAATGTCCATCCAAGAGAAGAAAATCTCCAAAAATGTCTTCAGTCACTTGTGATCGTGTAAATGTATGTACAGTTCTTCATAGAGAGGGGTTTTTGTTTATTCAGCCAGTTTTCCAGATGACCTGTATCTACTGAGAAAGTAACGTTTTTCTGTGGAATGGAATTTCCATTTCTCTCTGCTTCCCCCCCCACCACTAAAATTCATATTAAGTGCTCTCCAAATGGATTTTGATTAAAAATCAAATATATTTAGAAAAATAACTTTTCCACCATTAGCACTACATGTGATCATTCTGGAAACAGGGATCTTAACTGAGGAAATCATCTTAGGCCTTGAATTACCATATATGCATAGCATGTTGTAATCATGTACAGATTTGATAATACACCCATGCACTTCCAGGGATAAATATTGTCTTGAAAGAGATACAGAATTGTAACCTTTAATGCATGAGTGCTCATAGTACTGAACGCATGCATTAGGGGAAACTCAGATTAAGTTAATGATTTAATTAAATTAGTTAATTTAATGAGTAAATATTAATTATCATCAATTCATTTACTCTGAGAGTTACTTTATCTATGCAAAAACCACCTTAAAAGAAAGGTAATTCTTTGGAGAAAAAAAAGTAAATTATGCTTTTGCTAATAGAGTTTGCCATATTGTCCCAAGCTAGGCTAAATTGCAGCAAGAGGGTAAGCCCAAGAGTAAATATGATTTGTGGTTTATTTTATTAGTGTTCAAAGATTATCCTGTTAGGTGGAGAATATTTGCTATGGAAAATTGATCCTGTTAATTTGTCTTTGTTTAGAAAACATTAGAGATGGTGTTTAGATCATATATTAACATTTTATCCATAATATGGAAGATCCAGATGCTCATGTTGTGCTTTTAACGGTGATTGCTTGCTTTTAAACTTCTTATGGATTTTTACATTTATGTGAAGTGACAGTTAAACTTCAATTATAATTCATTCTGGATTGTCTTTATTTTCTTTGTTTTAAATGAACGGCGCTTTTTTTCCCATGTAAAAAACTGTAAGTTGCTTTCTTTATTTGCTCTACCATCTGTGTCACTGCACATCGTTCTCCTAATTTGCATTCTTTACGGATGGAGTTTGAGCCCTGTTGAAGCCAGTGGTCATTTGGCAAATTGCGGTGTGATTGTACAGTATAGGGGTACAAGTGACCTCTCAGTGACATGAAGCTGTGTCAGGGCAGGTTTAGGTTGGAAATAAGGAAAAAGATCTTCCCCCAGAGGGTGGTTGGGCACTGGAACAGGTGGCCCGGGGAAGTGGTCACAACACCAGCCTGACAGAGCTCAAGAAGCGTTTGGATGATGCTGTCAGGCACAGGGTGTGACTCCTGCAGCTGTGCTGTGCAGGGCCAGGAGCTGGACACGATGCTCCTTGTGGGTGCCTTCCAACTCAGGATGTTCTGTGATTCTGTGATCTCCTGCAGAAATGGGAATTAATACATGGATGAGTGAAGCTCAGTTGCATCAGCGCCTACTTAAAATCGCAATAGTACGGCCTGAATTTTCTAGTCCAGCACAACACACCATGTGGCTACATTTCTTGTTTCAACCTCACTGTCATCAACTGTAAAATCCAAGTGGTGAACCACATGCTCAGATTGGCAGAGCCACACATTAACAATGCTATTGCTAGAATAAAACCCGAATGAGTAAACTTGGCAACGTTCAAGCACTTTAATTTTCCGATTAACTGTACCCTTGACAGGTAAGCACAGTTGGGGATCAATTGAAAAAATAATATCAAAAACATAAGTAGAAAAATGTTAAATGATTGATACAGAACAGCTTTCACTGGACAACTCCAAACCCTTCTTCTTGAACTCAACCATACAAACGAGTGATTGAGCTGCGGCCTGGAGAGCCTGTGGCAGACAAGCAAGGCTGGGGTGCTGAAGCAGGAATGGGTACAGGAGGTGTCTGTTCTGTCAAATTGTGATGCAGTTTGAGAGGTTCCTGATTCCCCAGGCTCTGCAAATGCTGTGTCATCTGTTTTGTGTGGCAAATGTCAACACAGGGTTCAAAATCTCTAATGAGGTTGAAATAAAGAACACCCAGGAAGAAGAGGATGGGAACATTTTCAACATATCAGAAAGAGGTAATCTGACATTCTTCTTTTTTTCACAACTAAAATACCTCTAGTTAAGAGTAGAAGTACATTGAAGATTGAATAACTCTGTAAGTGAATGGGTGGTATCTTTTTAGTCATTGTACCATTAAAGGGGCAGACTATCTCTTGGTTAAAGCTACTTGTTAAAGCTAATAACAAAAAATTGTCCAATCTGTGATCTGCTGTATCAAATCAACAAAACATTGTTTTGATTTCCTGCCATTTGCTAGACCCTTCTAGATTGAATATGTTCCACCCTGACTTTCTGTGCTTGGAGCACTGCAGTCACATTGATGAGGTTAGTAAAAGAAAAAGAAAATTAGAGCTCGTACAGACATGGAAATAATATTAAACAAATTGAATTCTTTATATATTTTTTCTGGCTCTAAGCACAATTTTGAATCTCAACAACAAAAAAATCAATTTACCTTAGATATAGTTTTAGCTGTTCTGAGTGTTCAGAGTTTTTACTTAGAATGCTCAGTTCTGTTCATTTGTTCACAAATACACTTGAGTTCATTTTAATTAAAAAACAGCTTTAAAAAAAAAAACTGGTTTACGCAGTTGAAAATAAAAAAATGTTGGGTTTTTTTTTTTTTTCAGGAGGATATTCATGTGTTAAACTTTCTGCTTTATTAAAATGAGTATATCAATCCAGAAACTACTTTTGTCCAATTCTCTGAGATATTTTAGGGTCAGATCTTCTGATTGCTCAGGTTTCTAAATCCACTCTATTTTAAGGAAATGTTTGTGATAATTTCACAGAATAGAGAATTGAGCCAGTTTCTCCTCTATTTAATATACAATTGGGTGGGTTTTTTTTAGAAAAAAAAGTGTTATTTACATTACTCCAATAATCAAAGTTATAGTATTTGAGCACTAAGTCTCTCTCAAATCTGAACATAAGCACTTCTTCAAAGCACTTCTTTTTACATTATTTGTTTTATGCAGAAGAAAAAATAATGGGATGATGGATTTATTCAGAGAAAGATCATCCCAGAAACTGAAGCCAGTTATCCAAAGAAACAAGAAGGCTGGTAGGGCGAAAGGAGAGAGAGACAGTCCTGCAAGAAAGACTGAACTCCTGTTCTTCATGTTTCATCCCTCAGGATCTCATTATTTCCCACCTCTAACACCTTCATGTCAGCGTGCAGCTCTGAGTCCTGCTCGTACCAGAGTTCTGCTCCCCTCCACAGAACAGAGATGTTCCCCTCAGAAGCACTGTGGGTTTGCAGGGTTCAGAGCAGAAAACAGATGGAATATCAGCTCTCTAGTGTGGCTGAAACAAGCAGGATGACTAAACTCAGTGCTCTTAGTGCAGAGGAGAGTGGCAAAGGAGAGGGGAAGTAGAGGACAGAAACGATAGAACCCCTTATTGTGAGATAGATTATACTCACTGACTTAACATGCAAAGGACTGTATTATTTCCTAGAGACCTCTCTGCAAGTAGATATCTGGGGAATCCTATAGTATGTCTCATTTTCTCAAAGTTTGGTTGACACTAGTTGACGTTTTTGAAGCAAATTAGGAAGAAATTCTTTGCTGCGAGTGTGGTGAGCCACTGGAACAGGTTTCCCAGTGACGATGTGAATGCTCCATCCCTGGAATTGTTCAAGGCCAGGTTGGATGGGGCTCTGAACAGCCTGGTCTAGTGGAATGTGTCCCTGCCCATGGAATGGGGGTTGGAAATAGACAATTTTTAAGATCCCTTTCAACCCAAACTATTCTATGCTTCTATGAACTCCTGCAAAGCCCTAAAACAATTCCTTCTCCCTGTAAAGAGTTGAGAGGAAGACACGCATTTTGAGGCTTCACATCTCATCAGCTTGACAAATCAACCCATCATGCATAAGAGCATGGAGCTTTGTCCTACAGTCTTGAATCTTGAGATTCGGTGGCTGTTAATGGAATACATGAAATCATCCTGAAGTTGATGCACACATCTGGTAAGGAAGGTCTTTTGGTTACTAAAGATTTGCCAAGATCTTTAATAGGCCAAAAAAAAATCTCTAAAGTAATAAAGTGCATAGAACATGATTGCAATCTGCTTTGCTCCTGAGACCAGCAAAAGTAGTTTCTATTGCTGGCAATTTTCAGAACTGCTGTGTAGTTTCCACTCTCATTAGCCAGAAGTAGGGGAGAAAGTGTGAAAAAAAAAAACAACAAAAACATAAAGCAGCAACTCTTTTCACTTATTTCTGTTGCTGCCATTCTCTCCAGTGCTATTAAAATCTCACATATGAAATGGTGTTCCTCTGATTTAATACCAAATTTCTTCCAGGCTCTTTTTTAAGTGAGTGAAGCTGTTGGGTAGGAAAGGTGTTTGCTCCCTTCATAATCAGTGCAGCACTGATTATATGTGTTGGTGACATACTTAATCTCATTCTGATTTTCCGGATAATCTTGTAAAGCCAAAGTAATCCTTGTGATGTTAACATGGCAATTCCAGATTCTCAACTAATTAAATTAAGACTGTGTGACTGTGATATTGAAGGCATAGGGATAACACTCTTGAAATAAATTAGCTGATCTTTCAATTTCTTGAGGCTTAATCAAAATTAACAAATTTTAAGGCTTACATTATACTCAAAATCTTGATCAGAGAGCTATTTCTCACTCATTCTTTCAGAAGGGGTGGGTTAGGTATGGGATTTTTTCCCCTAGAAGGTTATATTACCAGACAGTGTTTCCAAAAATAAAGGACTTCTCTTGGGCTCCTTTGTCCTTCTTTAGTTCTTTATCGCAGCAGAGAACTGCTACTTTTTTCTGTTCTCAAAAAACATCTTACAACTCTTCATGGCATATCTGAGCTGAGTGTTGACTTCTGAAGCTTCTGCCAGAAGATGTTTAATAATACTGTCGCTCCCAGAGAATCCATGCCCTGGCAGGTTCTGACAAGGTGCAAAATATTGGACAGGTGTGAATTTATTATCTGCACTTCCCCTACAACACTGAGCCAGTGTCTGTAGGAATTAACTAAAGGGGAAACCTGGGGAGGGAAAGTCACAGTGTACCTTGTTCTTGGAGCTATTTCCTTGCTGGGCAGCAAAACAGTCATAGAGCACTGGTAGGAGACTTGTATACTTGTTTCCCTGTCTTTATAAAACCCACCTAACAAATAAAATCTTGAGGTTGGTTTGTAGACATTCAGTGTAGACATTTGATAATACAAGCCCACGTAACCATGTGTTGTCCTAGAAGACAGCAGATGAACTTTCTCATTTTGGCATTGTCAGCTTCCAGAGTAGTGTCAGTTAAACCCTAACCAACTATTTCATAAGGAACTACTAGAAATTAATCTATTCTTGACTAAGGAGATTTGGCGCTAGAAAAATGGTCTGAGGGTCTAAATATTTGTTTCCTTCTCTCTCCGCTAATAACTCACATTAGTAATGAACTACAGCCAAATTGCTTGAGCTGCCTCTTAAAAAAAAAAAAAAAAAAAGCTTGGCCTCAGGAATATAATACAGAGCATCTAATTTAGGCACGTGTAGTCAAGAACTATACACTCAATAATGCCAAATACTCATTCATCACTATAAATGATGATAGCTAATTCTGAACAGTGAATCTAAATGAAAAATTTCATATCATTGAACGTTTTACTTTGTTATAGGGAACAGGAATGATCTGGCAGACAGGAAAGTATCTCACCAAACAATTAATTCAGGAGAGCTACGTGTCTGTTCACTGGGAATTGAGAGCTTCATGTCTCTCTCGACAGGTGGCACTTTCCAAGAGAGGTAAATACAACATTCTTTTACACTAGAGTAGTAAATCAGTGGCCCAGGAATAGGGAAAAAAAATCCTAAATATCAGCAAATCCTGAAATGTTAAGCAGTCCTGAACATCAGGAGATTTTTAATGTAAAGCTCTCTTAAGTTTCTTTACACTCTCCTGGCCATAAAATAGTCTAAAATTGGAGAAGGCAATAAAGGGAGAGGATTTTCTATTACTAATGACGAAACTAAACTCTTGCCCGCTTATTTATTTAGAGCCTAAGACCAAGGGTTTGAAGGACTTCCTCTCATCTTCTTTCCTTGGAGCCTAGTCCTGATGATTTGGATATTCTTAGCCTCATCTTTACTTTTTGTGGGTAATTCACTGTCTCACAAAAAAACTCCACAACTACAGGACTGCTGTGTCAGCTGAACCAACAGCTGTGCTGGCCGGGGGGACAGAGAGGTCAGGTACAGAGGGAGCCTGCTGGTGGGCAGGCTCCAAAGTGCAAGACTCCCCTTTACCTCAGTGAGAAAGGCCTCCCCCATTGACCCTATGGAGATTCAGTCTGTCCGACTGGCCAACAGACAGACGCCCCTTGCATCCCTTAAGAGGATGTAATCCAGCCCCACTCCATCCCTTCCTTATCCCCACTGGCTGTTGTTGTATTACCCCATCTCCCTCCTGTATCCGTATATAAGTCTATCCCAAACGGAAGTGTGTCCCTTTGCTGCCTTGGTCCCTTGGCCCCTTCCTCCCTTGCCTCCCACCTTGCTGCTTTGCCCCTTGCCTCATCCTTTCCCCTTCCCCCTTGCTCCCTTGCCTCCTCCCTTGCCTCCTTGGACTGCATCAAAACAGATAAATAATAAACTTCGGTGCTCCAGCAAGGGCCGGCTCTGACTCTTTGCCTCTAGTGCCGCCTGAGCTGGCCAGCTCAGTGTGAGTGGCTGCGTGTCTCCATCACACGGGTGAGAGAGCTGGCCTGCGGGGTGCCAAGAAGCACTGCCAGGGGTTCCTTAGCCAAAGGTTCCCCTTGGAATAAGCAGCAGTTACTCCATCAACACCCACACGGGGATACAGGACAATTTAGAGTGGAAGGGTCTTTCAAGATGTCACCTGGTTTTGCTCTCCACTCAGAACAGATAAATTCCACAGCAGATCTGGCTGCCCAGGTCCTGTCTAATAGTGTTTGAAACATCTCCAGTGATGGGTGTTCTAAAGCAGCTTTGGTAAACCTGTTCCTGTGTTTGTCCATTGGAAGTAATCACAGGGACTGAAGAGGTACACGGACTGATCATGTCATTAGGTCTCCTAAGGATTCTCTACAGAATGATGACATCTTGAAAAAATAACAGTCACAGTACTTTGCAAAATGACTAGATGATGCCAGGAGACAATAAAACCAGCTAGATTTTAGAAAATAAATAAATAAATAAATGACAACCAAACCCAAAAACAAACAAACAAACAAAAGCCCACAAAAATACTGAGGTGTTACATGATCCGGGATTTTTTATAGTGGCCTTTGGCAGTAACTTTTCCAGTGTCTGACCAGTTCTCCTTTCACTTTCTGTCCCAGGAGAGGCAATGAGTTCTTTCCAGATGTATTAACTCTTAGAAATATATCAGACTTTTGCAAAACCTCAGCTTTGAGGTCTTTTTTTCCCTGTTGCATTTACTTTCAAGGTTATTATGATAGAAAAGGAAATGCCAAACCCCTTGCAGTTAGGTAAAGTACTGTATTCCAAGTCACAGTGCATCTGTGACAGAGAAGCATCTGACCCCAGCTTTGTGCCCACAAATGACAGTTCTTCAAGTATTTGCCCTGCTTGTGGGTCACATGGGAAGTTTTCCATGTCAAGGAATCACAGTGCCATATATAATACCTTCAGGAGAAAAAGGTCAGTGTTAGAAACTGGAGCTTAGTATAAAAAAAAACACAGAACTTTGTGACTTTTAGAGTAAGACCCTCTTGAAGAAAAGAATATGTTCCCCAGGAGCTCCTTGGTGCCAGCTGTGGCATTAAAGATATTTGTTAACTGTCATGTGAAAACTGAACTTTTCAAGAGATCAGACTCTTCTCCACAGTGCCCAGTGACAGGAGAAAGGGCAATGGGAAAAACTGCAACACAGGAAGCTCCATTTGCATATCGGGAAAATCTTCTTTACTGTGAGGCTGACAGAGCATTACAACAGGCTGCCAGAGAGGCTGTGGGGTCTCCTTCTCTGGGGATATTGAAAACCCACCTGAGTGTGACCCTGGGCAACCTGCTCTGGGTGGACCTGCTTTAGGAGAGGGTCTAGACGGTCCCAAAGGTCCCTTCCAACCCCAGCCATCCTGTGATGCTGTGAAAATAGTTTCCATTTGTACAAATATAACATGATTGTCTCTGAAGATCACCTGTATTCCACCTACTTGTGCAGTTTTTGTCATTTATATCACAGCATAATCCCACTATATCAAACACTAAAAGAAATTAATCAGATGCATGTTAAGATTGGGGAAAGTTTTTGAAGAATTTGTGAACCAAAAACTTTCTGTTTCTCTTTGTAACAATTAAATTGATGTTCAGTTTTTACAGGCCATTTTGTAAACAGCTTAACCCTCCCACTGTAAATGTAAAAAAATACAAATACATTGTGATTTTATGATTTATTTTAAGAAAATACTGAATAAGTCTTTTTTCTCATTGAAAACATAGATAAAATAGTTTCAATAGAATACCAAGATATATCTCTTTGACCTATATCTGACGGATAAAATGTGTAAACCTTAATGTCTTCTTCAGGCCACATGCAGCAGTTTATTATTTTCTTAAAACATACATACACACTACAGTATTTTCTTCAATGATGGCTTCATAGAGGAAGAGGGCTTTAATTTTACTTGTGACATGGGGAGTGACAAAACATCCACTAGCTGGAGACAGGAACTGAGCCAATTTTTGAATGTGTTTGATTTTTTTTTTTGATATGTTACACATGTCCCCATAGGTTTCTGGTAAGAAATTAAGGTGTTGATGGTGAATTTACTTACCTGGATATTTTCCAATAACTGCTCTTCCAGTTGAACTATTTTGATGATTAGTTGATTAAAGTCATCCAGCTGAATCTCACTGTTTTTAATTCCTGTTGCCTTGAAGCTGTGGAAAATAAAAAGGAATTATCTCTAATATCACACTAAGGCTGCACATAAATGTCTTCTGGGGATCTTTGCATTTTTATTCCATTTACACTAATGTAAACAAAACCAAAAAAAATCTGATATTGAGGTGTGCTTAATCAGTTATTGCGACAGAATTTTCTTTTACAGCAGTTAAAAACTGTCCTCATCTTTAGGTTTCAATAATAACTCACACAGGAAATTAGTGTAGAGCCTGATTTATGTACAGTATGGTGATATCTTTTGAAGCTTGCAAAGTTACCAGATTGATCAGTGGCATGAAGGACACTGAGAAGAGGCCTCTGGAGAGACTTTACATGGTTTATGTGTCTCAGATTTTGAAAAACCTGGTATGGTAGGACTGGAAGAAAATCCGTAACTCACAGCCCATGGGGTGGAGCCCACAATGCCCGGCCTTAACTACAGGAATTCAGGCATCCAGGTTAAGATACTCAGTCAGGCTCCTTTGATGAGGAACAGTTACTGTCAGGAGCTTCTAATCAAAACCTATGATATCCAAGATAATTAGGACAAACTACCCTCTAGAGGGGTGTGTTTCTCTGCACAAGCATTAGAGGGACTGTGAAGACTAGCTTAGAGTAGATGTTTAAATTCTGGAAACGTTCTCTTATGTCGGATGAATCCTAATGTAAATCTAAAATGAAAAAGAACCAAAAAAGAAAAACAAAACAAATAAAACCCCACTCCAAAATACAAAAAAAAAAATCCAAACCAAATCAAAACAACAACTAACAAATAAGCAACAGCCATAACAAAACCACAAAACACCCCACCCCAAAACCAGAATTTGCATATATTGGACACATCAATATTCCTAAAACAATTTCTTTGATTTTAGACTAGCTTGGTACAAACTATATTCTTTCAGAACTAATGAAATATATGCTTGATTTGTCTTTTCTGCAATGAAAAGAATAATTAAATTATTAATCTAACTTCCTTCATTCATCATCAGAAAATCTATCCGATTTTAAAGGGTAACAGTGTACACTGATTTAGAAAATCAGTGAATATAAGACCAGGTGGTGTAAGTAAGGGCTTTTAACTGTTGATGAAGGTGTATTCCTCTGTACCTCCTAAAGATAAAAAGGTGTTCTGGGCATCTAAGCTGAATATTGATTGAATTAGTAATTACTTATGGATATTTTTATTATTAGGTTGTGGGTAGGGGAGGGAGAAATGCAAACACCGCCTCTCCACCAAAAAAAATGGCCCAAACCACAGCCAAAAAACACCAAGAGCTTCAGAAAGTCATTTCTGACCTCTCGGGATCAATTTTAAAGCATGTAATAAGTTAAGTAATTGGGCATTCTTTCCTATCCTACAGAAAAATGCCTCTTGATGCAATTAAATGGCTCAAGATTCAGAAACCCAGACCTACCAGTCTCTTCAGCTTGTGACAGCCAGTCATGTGTGAGAAAGGTCAGTCATGTAAAAGAAATTAAATGAGTTCTGCAAGGATTTAAATGGAATTGATGCAAAGCTCTCCAAACAGGAAAGGTGATGAAAAGTTCAATCAAAGTCAGATGCAAGAAAAGATGATCATTAATATCCACATCTCTCCGTCACAAACACCGCGCTCATCTGTATGGCAGGACTGTGTACTTAATGATGTGATCAAAAGTGATATTCATGAGAGAAAAATGTGCTCCATTCCACCCCAGCACTATATCTTGCATATCTTGTCAGTACTCCTAGAAAGAATAAGAAAATTTTCATATCTGTAGGAGCATTTTATTAAAGGAAGAAACACATTTATATGAAGTCAAATAAATAGTGTGCTACACCCCGAATATAATGAAGTTACTATTATTTCAGTGTTCAAAATAAAACAAAAGATACTCTAAGACCTTTCTGAAAATTTGTTAACATCAAAGAAAACTTTTAACACTAGAAAGGAGAGTTAATACTAGGAATATTAATGATCACTCACTGATTTGAAGAGGCATTTCAATAGCATTGCATTCTTGTATATGTACTGACTACAATGAAGCTTCACACTTGAAATGCTCAGAAGTGAAGGTAGCCAAGTTCATTTACCTAATTACAAAACAGAGTTCTTTTAGCAAATTTTAACAAATTTAGGAGTAAAAATCCAAGAGTTCTTCCTATGCTGCTTTAATAATTTTAAATAACACCCATTTCTGGTTTAATAATTTATTAAACAAATAGGCTGATTTATGTTTATTATTCTCTGCTCTGAATTTTTTCACTTCGTACACACAGCTAGTTGAACAAGAACACACAGAGGTGCAACTTTTCAAAGCAGAGAAGACAGGTGACAGTGGCTGGTGAATAACTTGCCAGCATTAAATATTTAATTTCAACGTCTCTGGTTAAGATACCTGCATTGCTGTGGTAAGTGGAACGACAGGCACATGTAGCAACAGCTCAGATGACAATTTGAAGAGCACTAAGGGGATGAATAGTCAAGTCTTCACCTTCCAGATAAAGAGACGAGCAGAGCTCCCCCAGAACTGCAAGAAGAGAGACTGGTGATCCAATAATGCCAATCTATGTTACACTCACCTCCCTGCTAAAGACATGTGTTCCTACCTCTCAAGAGCCTCATCTTGAGAGAGCTGGTTTACCCAGTGAAGGGCTGACTCACTGTCATGGACTGTACACACACAAAAAAGTCCAACAAACCCCCCCAAGACCATACAGAATCCTCATCTCAATTTTTTATTAAATTCAATAGTTTTAGTCCACGAAGAGTAAGATGAAAAGCACTTCCCAGGATCCAAAAACTACTGAAGTCTAGGGCTGATACTCTTATTTCTCAGGAGATAATGACTTTCTAAAGACTGAGGGATCCAACAACTTAGAAACATTCTTTTTGTGTGGTATTTAATGTAACACACTGCATTCTTGATTTTTTTACCCCATTTTTACTGCTTTTTTTCACCTGTGCAGAGATGGTTTCATGATATACTTCCTTCCCCTTGTGTGAAATAGTGACAAAAAAAGCAGCCTCTGAAGAATCAGATCCAGGATTATTTACAAATGATGGGTGCTATTGACCCAGATATGAACACAGAGTGCAGGAACAACTCCTCATGTCCTCGTGACACAGACATGAAGCTGAGTACAGAACCCATCTCTGAAGGTCTTCATTTGTTTAGATGCTGCTGAAGTAAGTGAAAAAAATAATCTAATTATTAATTTCAATAGGTTAATTTCTTCTTCTGCATTTTCTTCATTATTATCGTTACTTTCTTTAAGATTCTGCTTGATTTCCTCTCAACATCTCTACCTACAGCTTGATTGGAAGATAAGAACATGTAATTATTTGATCACTTTTCATTTCAGCTGATTAAATGAAAAAGGAAGTCTTTGCTTGGGTCAAAGGTTATTACAATGCATAATTAATTGTTCAATATCATCATAATCAACAACTTTCCAGTTTCAGCTTCTTTGCATCTACCAAGGGAAAGGCAGCGTTAAATAAAGGTATTTAATCAACGGTGCATGATTTGCCAGAAATGGATTTCTCTAAGGGAGCATTCAAGCAGTTATTAGGAAAGGTGTTGAAGTGAAACCACCCTCCTCTAAGCACGTTGGATTACACTGGTTTGCAGGGACCCAACTTACATCTTATTGAACAAAACATTTCAGTCACAAGTTCCATCTCCATCTGCTTAATGAATTGAAGTGTCAAGAAAATTTGAAGAGGCAGCCCAGGAAAACAGAAATGTCATTTAATGCAACAAGAATAATTTGCTGGCCAGCTGTACAGTATTGATGGGATTCCAGACAAAGCATTTAGATTATGGCTGTCGTTACAGGAAAAAGCATTTGACTTGTCCAGTGAGTCGTGTGTTTAACAGATTTTCTAAAAAAATATTGCAGAAAACTCAACATTTCACAGGCTTCTAGATGACCTAATTGGCAAAACAGGAAATCTAATTACTTCAAGAAATGGATCTGAAAGACATCTCTGCATGTTTAATGTAGTCAGGAACTTATCCTGCATAACTTTCTCAAAAATCACCTAAAATCTGAGGCTGTCTGATAAACATGTACAAACTGGTTAAACTCTTCTATCAGTTCCTGTTATTTATCTCACTGTCTCTGTACTTTTGGATGCAATAACTCAATTTACTTCATCTAGAATATCCCCAGACACCATTAAGTGGACACCCACTCTGTTTTCCTTTTCTCGATTTCCCTGACACAGATAATATTTTATATGCAACACACACAAGCTGGCTGGTGATGTACCTCCTTTCTCTTTTTCTTTTCTCTTCCTCTTCAGAGCACTGCTTAGTATGTAAATATTTATGTATTGTCTTTTATTGGTGCATTAATTGAATTTTGCCCCACTTGCAAAATTCAGCTGTAAGAATGCAGTATGGAAAAGATGTGTCTCTAAAAGAGAATCTGATGGAAGTGGATAATGTACATGATCATCCAGCATGTCCCCTGGCACAGCTTTGGCCTGTGACAACAAACCTGCTCTCCCAATGCCCTGACCTTCTTCCCAGGGCAGCACAAGACAACACAACACAAACCTGCACAAGCTACATGTTTGCTACCAAGGTGCATGGACAAGACCGTGTGCTTTAGGTAGACTGAGTTTCCCCCTGGCAATAAAAATTATGCCACGGAATTTTTCCTCTGTGCTACAGACTGCTTTTATTTACTAACATAGAAGTAAAGAAATAGCAATTTGTAGGGGCTTTTGAATAGAACCATAAATAGCATGATGTGGTGTGTCTGTGAAGATGACATTTTGATTAATTATCACATGCTGCAATCTGTCCCTTTCTTCCTTTACCTCCTTTACCAATACAAAGATAAGCAAATTTATCCGGATCCTTGATTACCAGGGATGGCATTCTGTAACTAAATGTGCAAGAAATAGTTTAAGATGTAGGCACAAGTGATACTTTGCCACAAAAGACAAGACCTCAAAGTTTAAGAGTTTGTTGGGGAGAAAAAGAAAAAAAGAAAAAAAGCAATGAAAAAGGTGATGGAGACCAACACCATTCTGGTTCTTTCGTGACAAGGTAATTTAAATACCCAGCTGCAGTTGGACTAGAGCATACTCTTCGTTGGGTAAAAAAACAGGCCCAGAGAGTGCTGATGAATCACAGAATCACAGATTATGCTGAGTTCATGGCCAGTCACAAGTGATGTTCCCTAGGACTCAGTGTTGAAGATAGTTCTCTTTAATATCCTCGTCAGTAATCTGGATGAGGGGATTGAGGACGCACTCAGGAAGTCTGAAGCAACACCAAGTTGGGTGGGAGTGAAACTGAAAGGTTTCTTAAGCACTGGAAGAGCTGCCCGGGGAAGTGGCTGATCACCATCCCTGGAGATCACAGAATCACAGAATCATCTTTAAAAGATGTGTTGATGTGGTGCTTAGGAACATGGTTTAGTAAAGCACTTGTTAGTGTTAGATTTACAGTTGGACTGGATGATTTTAAGGGTTTTTTTCCAATCTAAATGCTTCTATGATTCTAGATGATCATTGTAGGTTCCTTCCAAATAAAATATTCTATTATTCTAGGCTAGTCCAGTCTAATCTAAATATGATCATTTAGATCCTAACAATAATGTAATTTGAGGAGCATCTGGAAGCGTGTCAGTAGTTTAAAAGGTACTTAGATAACCTCCAAACCTTCACACTCCATAGAGAGAGAACTGGGATCTTTACCCTAGGGGTCTATACACATACCATCTTTCAGTTTTCATCTAGTAATTTCACTGGCCCTGCTTTCTTACCTCTAAGACCTGTGTAAAACTTATGGACTTTATGCTGAACTTAGACCTTCAACTGAAAAGGCTGAGGTAATTTTCTCTATGCATTCACGGCTATAATTTTGGAGAAGCATTGAAGTGAAACCTCTTGGTTAATCCAGTCCATAGTGTGCCAGGTTAGCTGAGCTCTGAATCTACCACGTTCCCCCTCAGTCTGTGTACCAGCTTCCTTGCTTCAAACTGGCACAGAAGTTAAGCAACATTTGCATGAGTTTCCAGTGCAATCAGAACATAAGCAACTGAATTATCTGTAATAACACTTAATTACGTGCTTAAAATGATAAGTATGCCTCAATGCTGCTCTAGCTGAAGACAGTCTGGAGCTCAGACCTCAGCGTCTGCCTCTGCCATTCAGTCTGTCTGCTTCAGTTTATTCATTTATAAGACAGAACCCTTGCTTATATGGCAGACAGGCTTTTTCAATTAATATTTTAAGCTGCCAGGGGATTCTTGGATGAAAATCATTATAATACAAAAATAGAAAAATTCTTTTTATGTAATTCTTTGGTTTTCAAATGAACTCTGAAAGAACATTCCATGTTCAGATAAAAGCTGAATGAGTATAATTGTAAATGGCCAAAAAGCCCAGTACTACAGAACAATTTCTTTAGTGTGATAATACCTATAAAAACTTCTGAAATCTTTCAATTAACTTTTTCCAAAGGAGAATACCTGAAGATACATGTAATGAGCAACATTATTATTCTTTGATGAATACAGTTTAAATCACAGTAGTTTAGTTCCTGTTTAGATATCTGGAGAAAGATTCAGGGGAGGTTTATTTGTTTCATTGTTTGTTTGTGGTAAAATCCATTAGAGCTGTCAACATTTTAAAATCCCCCTTTTTCTACCCTAATACAAATTGTATTTTTATTAAAAGTTTTTCTGCTTTTTAGGATTGAATTTATTAAAAAAAAATACAATAAACCAAAAAACCAAAACAGCCAAAAAAGCCCCTGTATATGAACCGGTGGATTTGCATAATAAGAATTACAAATCCTTTATAGATTCCGTTAAAGCTATTTTCTTATTCGACTGGCAGTTACAACACCAGGATTTCTGTTTGCAGCTGAAAGACATTTCATAAATGGTAATTTATCAATCAGAATGAAATCTTGGATTTGCTCCTGTTTTATCATAGAATATGACTCTGAGTGGGTCTTCCTCCCTTAGCTTTCTGGAGAAAGAAATTAATCTCTTATGTCAAATTCCATACCTGTTATATACCTTTTATCTTTTAGGGAAATCAAAGACTCTTACCTATTCTTCATTTTTATTTATGAAGTCAGTACAATTTCCCAGTGGTGTACAGTAACTTAACAAGAGCTTATGGATGTTTACATAAACTTCTACAGGGTGGAAACTTTTTTCCTTAGCGTCATTTCATTTATTTCTTTAACATTCTGTGTTTCTGTAAAATTTCCCACCTCAAATCAGCAGGTTCTTGCACATGTCTACTTTTCGTGCCAACAGTACCCAACAAAAAAATAAAAAGCAACCCAGACCTTTCTTTTTACTGGAAAAGATGCACACTGCATGGAAATATATTCAGAATATACATTGACAACATTAAGAGTTCAAGCCTCAAGATTCCACAGTTTCATTTTGAATATGTCCCACCTCTAATCAAGGCAATTTAAACCTTTGACTGTAACACAGGATAGTTTCTGATTGAACTAAATACACTTAGCAGTATTAGCAATGGCTGCATAAAGTGACTCTTCTGCACTGCCCCTGGTGAGGATTTTTTCCTTTTTTGAAAAAATAAACTGATAATGTTATTAATATTTTTCTTTTTTCTTTTCTTACCTGTTTTTTTTCTGGCAAACAACTTCATATAAGCAAAAACTTGCAAACAGTTAAGGCAGTAATTAAGACATATCATATTTAATACCTTCATCTTAATGTCTAAGTGGAATTCACTGTCACATATATTTTCATCTGTCTTTAAGGGATTAGCTAAAATAATCAGTACATACAGAAGTTTCCAAGGAAGAAAGGTTGAAAAACACTGTGAGATACATTAAATTCCTTTAAATTCTAGTTTTGTTTTCTGTTTGGTTTGTTTGGGGTTTTTTTGGTTGGTTGGTTGGTTGGTTGGTTGGTTGGTTGGTTGGTTGGTTGGTATTTGGGTTTTTTTAATAAAGGAATAGGAAAGCTTTCTGTCTTGTTTCTCTTTTATAATTTTTGGGGCAAATAAATATTTTTTGAGGCAAATAAAAGAAGCTGCTTAAAAATGCACAGATAACATTGCTGTGGGGCATCATCTTCCAGAACTACAGTGTAGAAGAAATGGACAGGTAGGACTTTCAGATTCCTGACAATTGCTGCTTAATAGGAATGTTGGCCCAAAGCTGTGTTCTTGCTCCTATATTTTTAAAATTAGTCAATGTGTATAAATGGTGTTTATGCCAAGATAAAACAGTTTGCTGACTCCCTATCGTTATAGGTAGATATTAATAATTTATGAAAATTCTATTTTACAATAGCATATCCAGATCACTGGAGTGTGTTTAACTTATTTGTCTTTCCATGTCTATAAGGCAATGCTGGGACTCGACCTGGGTAATTCAGGCTTCATTTAAAGCCAAGGAAGAAGAATAAGTATTTCGACGCAATATAGAAGTCTACTTTAGCATGAGGTTGACTGCACCAATCAGGCCTGTTTCTCTTGAGTATAAAGGAGAACCCAGGACTTAGTCGGATCTAATTATCTATAAGGTTCATATATTATCTTTGGTCAATTGAACCCTCCATCAACCTTATTATTGCGTTTTTTTTCTTCCCCACTACCGGAGGTCAGCCGTTCCAGAGTGACATGTGTCGTTAATTCAGGTATATCTGAACTGCAAGTAAAACAGGAAATCTTCAAAGCAATCTAAACCATTGAAAACATACGTATAGTCATCAGCTAATCAATGAATGGAATAAATGCTTTGTGATTTATAGTGTTTTCTTTCTTCCCTGACTTCTGTTAGAAAGGAAAGCTTTTTTTTTTAAATAATGGAGACAATTGCAAAGCATCATATTAAGCACATAACATTTCCCAGTGACAAAGGAAGACAGAGGTTATGTTTTGTTACCCGACTTACTGCTTCACTCTGCTTTTTTGCTGTGTAACTATTATAAACTTGATATCTTATTAAATATCTCCAGTACCACTTACAGAAATATTGAAATAAATAGTGATTAAAAGAAGTCTTTAGCAGGACTAGTAGTCAAACTTCTTTGACTTGCCAGCCTTCCATCTCGGGCCACACCACCAAAACCAGCATCCAGTTTTGTACAGGAGTGTATCTGGTAAAAATAGCATCAAAAGATGTGACCAAAGAGATATGCTTGAGTTTCACAGCTGCTGTGTGTACTGGATGGAAAATAGTGGCTTCTCAGCCAGGGAAGAGGACCAAGCACTGTTTTTTTCTGGCATCTCAGACCCTAGGTGCCTGCTAGCTTGCATCATGGATAATGTGGTGGGAGGAGCAGCTGCTGGCTCACTGGGAGTATAGCACATCAAGTTTCACAGTCCTGATGCTAAAGAAGTTTAATATGCTCTACAACTGAAGTGCTGCCAAATGCATCAAGAATTGGCGTCATGGAGAAGCGTTGCCCCTGATACTCTCAGAGGGATATATACGGGTAGTCAAGCACTAACTGTCCTGCCTCTTTCCACAAGGTCTCATGATGAGGATGCTAAAAGGGTGAAGGACATAGCAATACTCTGCCCACCTGAACCACAGCCTTATCCAGTATTGTGATGACCCCTGACCATTTGGATGCCCTTGTGGGGGTCTGTAATGGTTTATCCCATAAGTCACTTATGGGTAGATACATACAGATATATGCACAGGAATTTTCCTAACCAAAATATGCTGCTGAGATTTCAGATATTTCTTTTACCTAAATTAGGATAAACCCAGACCTTCATTAAAAAATATAAGAAAAGTAGCAAATAACGCCAACCCAAACTAATATTCAATAAGTTTTCTACTTTAGAGTCTGAGTAAAACACAGTTTATGCCACGGTGGATTTTTTGTTAGTTCTTAAATGGGCTGCTGTAGTTAAGGAATTGCCAGGTAATGTCTTAATTCATTATGGACTGTAAGATAAAAGCTTGTTTGATAGATGAATCAGAACAGCTTCTTAATTAAAAGAATATAAAAAAAAGAAGAGTTGATCTGGAAGAGTTTTAACCTTTATGGGATTGGGCTTTTGTTACCTTTTCTACATTCGTGACTAATGAGCTCTTTCTTGAAAAGATGAGGTTTTTTTAGAGATCAAAAGCTGTATTTATGAAGACCTTTTGGTGGAAAAGGGGAACTAGGAAGACAGAGTGTGTAAATGAACTATGTACATGCATACCATTAGTAGCATTGAAATGGTTACTTAAGTACAGGAGGGATTGATTAACTATGTTTTTAGAGATGTTTAATTAATCAGTCGTTATAAATACACAAAAGAAATGGAAATTGCCTCAGAGCAAGGAGAAATGCAGTCTGAGGGCAGGACTAATAATTTAATCTGATTTAACATTAGCAGTGATTTTGGAATTCCAAGCAATGATTTTTCCATGATGTCAGATAACAGCAAATTACCCTGCTTTAGAAAAGGCTCTTTACCTTGTAAGAAGTCGAGGTGAGGGGAGAATTTAAGCAGTCCTTTGCTAAAAGTCATTTATGTGTCGCAGCTATGATGTTTACTGATTTTAACTATCAGAGGCTTGATTTTATTGTTATCTGCTTCACACTGTGGAGTTAAAGGACACTGTGGGAGAGATACAGATGCCTAAACAGAGATGTCTATCGTTTAGGATATTCAGTGTCACCACTACCTGCTGCTGTAGACCAGCTCAGGTCTCTTAGAGGCCTTATGTCATACCTTCCACAAGGACATTTTAAAAGGATTACAAACCATTTCCTATGCACTACACTTAGGTAACTGAAACAAACCCTTTATTAGCTAGCTGAAGACCATCCTGTTCCTCAGAAACTTTCTGTCCTTCAACCTCCTATAACCTTAATATTTATAATTAAAGCTCATTTTTCACCAAGCCTGGTCATAAGCTGCTGTTCAGCAGTAGATGAATTCATACCACTTGAAATCCATGTGCATTTCCTACAAGGAAAACTGTGCTCTGAACTGTAATGACAAGCTTATTGGAAACAGAGTAGTAGAAAAATCTCATTTAAATTTCAACAAAGGGAGGAACTAAACTAGCTCTTGTTTCTTGTTTCTTGACTTCAAAAAAAATAATTTCATCTTTGTGGAAGTAACGATATGAGAGGGTGCATTACATGTGCTAAATCCATAGCAATTGACTAAACCAAGAGATGTTCCTGGACATTGGGGCTTGGTTGTTCTTACCACTACACTGTTCCCACAGTGGCATCACTGTGGGGTCTGCAAACTGTGACTGTCTCTGACAGATCACTGATATGGTTGGAGGTAAGAAGGTCCAATGACCAGTCCCATGGAGTTACAGAATTGTAGAACAGCTTGGTTTTGAAGGGACCTTAAAGATCATTTGGTTCCAACCCCCTGCCATGGGCAGGGACACCTTCCAGTAGACAAGGTTGCTCAGAGCTCCATCCAGCCCGGCCTGGAACACTTCCAGGGATGGGATGTCCACCATTTCTTTGAACAACCTGTTTCGGTGCTTCACCACTCTCAGGGTAAAGAATTTCTTCCTAATATGTAATCTGAACCTACTCCCTGACAGTTTGAAGCCACTTTCCCTTGCCCTGTAACTCCATGCTCTTGTAAGAGGCCCCTCTCCGTTTTTCTTGTAGGTTCCTTCAGGTGCTGGTAGACTGCAATTATGTCACCTCAAAGCCTTCTCTTTTCCAGGCTGAACAATTGCAATTCTCTCAACCTTTCCTCAAAGGAGAGGTGCTCCATCCCTCTGATCAGCTTGGTGGCTTCCTCGGGACTCAGTGCAAGAGGTGTCTGTTCTTTCTGAGCTGGGGCCCCAGAGCTGGATGAAGTACTCCAGATGAAATCACATGAGAGCAGAGTACTGGGACACGATCACTTCCCTCATTTTAGAGATTAAGAGAATCTAGCAGAAAAGAAATTGGCTTTCTCTCCTGTCAGCTGCTATGTCTAAGACTGTTTCTAAGCACGTTGAAACTACTATAATAATATATTGAGACTCAGATTTTTCTAACTCATATGGGCTTCTGAAGTAAAGAAATTTCTGGGGGATCCTTCCAGAGCAGACACAGACACTGAAATATGTCCTTCACTGTTTCAGTATCCAGTCTGTGATCTCAAATTAGAGCAGATACAAAGCATGCCTGTGACAGAAAGAGACCAAACCAGCTCTGAGTCTAAGTGTCAGATCACCCAAGGATGGCAAATGGCAGTAATCATCAGGCAACAGTGCTGTCTAAGATGAAAGACCATGCACAAAGTCAAGTGGTCAAATGACTTTGCTAATATGAGGATGGAAGTCAGGGGGAGTTTCATTTGTTTTTAAATGTTTGCTTGCTGAAAATCTGAAACAGTTTAAGACTGCCTAAGATGATGCTACACTGATGGAACCGAAACTCAAAATGTGGGAAAATCCTCGTTTTCAGTCGTTGTGGAATCATCTTCTGGACGTTGTTTGAGGGTGAGCCAGCAGGTGTTGTGAGAGTTGTTTTTAGCACAACTCCTGCAGCGCAAGGCTTCTTCCATGAACATATCACCTTTTAGCAGCCAAAATGTGTTCCTATGTAAAACCAGATTGAAACTGTCTGAGAGAAAAGAATCAGCATGTAGCAATTTACATTTTCATCAACGAGGAGGTGTTTCATCCTTTAACTTATGCCACATTGCTGTATTATAAATAAAGGCACTTGTTGTGTATAGATAGCATTAGGCTGTAATACTGCTTAAAGAAGAAATGTTATCCTGTTTTTGAACTACAAAGCCATTCAGATTCCTTTTCAATTGATAAACTCAGTGTCATTTCATTTAGCAGTTGCTTATATAAGAGGAATAAAGAGATATTGAATATCCGTAGGATTAATATCCTTCCATTATTTTTTTTTGTTTCTGAGAGTGTTTTATTTTTCTTTCCAGATATGGAACACGACCAAGAGAATTAGCCAGGGAAATCAAAGTATTATTATTGGTTAATATCATTGCTATTTGTATTACAGCAACACATAAAGGAACAAAAGATTGCTAAGAACACTCTAAAGGACTTGCAATCTAAGTAGGCAAAATGTGCTCATCTAGGTTCAATTTGAATAAAGGACAAGGTACTGAGGCATGGAACTGAACCTTAGTGGGAGTTGGTTTATAACCTTTCCTGCTTCAAGAGAGATTGAATCACCTTCCTTGTGCCAAAACAAAGGAAATATTGAAAATTGTATTTAGCAAGAAATATGTGTGCTCTCAGCACCCAGTACAGTCCTTACCCAAATGATTACTCATCAGCCAGTGATTCCTTAGATATTAATTTGTGTTTCTTCACTGATATCTGGTTTTGTGTAATGCATTAATGGCTTTATCCCTTCTGCCTCTTGGTCTTTCAAAATAATCAAGTATATGGCCAGGCTTACCTATGGTAACTGAACATATGATGTAAAAAACATCAAAATCCATGCTGTATTTAACTTACTTTACATTAAATAGACAAGAGCAAGAATGACACCATGGCACAGATGTGATTTTTCTCTATGCTTTGGCACTATATTCAAGGGCAGAGACTGACCTTCCAGAGATGGGAAATGACACAGGGCAGACGTGGAATCGGTGTCAAAGCTCAACAGTGTCAAAGCTCAGATCTGTTAACCACTAGTCAAGTGCTTTAACCTTATGTCCTACTTACATAGCTGATCTTATATATCTGGCAAAAAATGCAGTGTGTCAGCTGTAATAATAATCCTAAATACTTACTTCAGTCGTGCTTAACACTGCCAAACTGCTTCATAGCCTTTGGGCCATGATGTGATTTTTCCTGGGATTTGTCCACGTTTTTCTGCCATGTAGGCTATGACCAAAGCATAAACCCTTGCACTCATGATTATTTCTCCTGGGTTTAGGAGTGGCCTTGGTTTCAGAGCACCTGGCTTTGGATATACCTTGAACCTTCAATCTACTTATGCTAAAGAGTCTTATCATCCTTAATAGCTTTGTGATCACTACCCCTGAGAGGACAGGAGTCTGTTATTTTTGTCTTTTAGATGAGAAACTGAACTATAGAAAAAGACAGAGGCAGCTATCTAAAATTATTTGTTCTTTTCAGTCCTCACTGATTTCTGTAGGTGTCTGTGTAAGTGTTAAGTGTACACCAGTACTTTGGCACTTGTCAAGGAATGGATATGTTTTTACTAACTTTGTCTTTCAGGAATGAGATCTGCAGCTTAAATTTCCTGTACAGCCAGGAGAGAGAGAGAGAGAAAAGCTCTTAAATTAACATGGTTTTATTCCCCTATTCTAAGACTGCTATGATGAATTATCCAGGTTCCTAAACATGCTTCTATCTTTCCATTGACTACAGATATATTTTACATGGCCAGTATATTAAATTAGATATGCATTTTTAAACGGTCAAAGTTGGTTCCGATGAATCCTACACTTAGTTACCATTTAAAATGTCTCTCAAAAATTGCCAAAGGCTGTAGGAGAGAACTGAACACAGATGTCTCAGATCATGATAATTTGTCTCAAAACACTAGACCATTCTTATTCCTGAGGAAAGGCTTGCTGAAACTATTTGTTATGCTTAAAGCCAATATGATCGCATACCTCACTGGAAGAGTGCTGTTATGAATCATTAAGATATGGTGCAGCTTTTTCTTAGAAGGAATACAGATAATATTGTGAATTTATTCATGAAACATTAGTGTTCGGGGGCTGTACAGCTGTAATTAAATAAATAAGCCACTCTTTGATGCTACTAAGTGACAGTTGATATTTCATTCCTAAAGTTGTGCTGCTACAGACGAGGGCTTAGCAGTTAAAATTTTGTGATTTTTTTTTTTAAATGTTCACTCAGAAGAAAGGGCAAGGACAAGGGTAGGGAAAAAAGAGAAGGTTTCGGAAAGGGAAGGTTTCAGGAAGGTTTCGGGAAGGTTTCCAGAAGGTTTCCAGAAGGTTTTGGGAAGGGAAGCTTTCGGGAAGATTTTGGGAAGGGAAGCTTTCGGGAAGAGAAGAGAAGAGAAGAGAAGAGAAGAGAAGAGAAGAGAAGAGAAGAGAAGAGAAGAGAAGAAGATCTGAATGAAATGAAAAAATATTCATAATGTGCAAAAAGAAATATGAGTAACACCTTGAGCTATTGCCTGGTCACAGATGTAGAGCAGGATTTATTATCCTGTTTATTGTGAGGCCCTCTTGTGAGACATTCAGAACATTATTATTTATCTGTAATCAGAAACACATTTTCATTTTTTTTCATATATTTTTATACTGACCAATGTTAAGCATACACTGATGTCCTTTATGGGTACCTACACGAATCAAAAATTGGTGAATAGTGATAGAAAGGTGTTAACTTACAACCCATTCTGAGTCCAAAAATGAGTATTCAGATCTTATTTTCTTGTCCCTTCCTGCCACTGCTCCTCTCAACAATGTCATAAGACCTGTTTAATGTCATCAATTATTTATTTATTCATCTACTTATCTTTTGATCATTTATTTATTTTCAACAGCCTCTTTTCTCCACCTTACCAACACCAACAACTGACATTCTTAACTTCATAAAGACCGGGATGTTCCCTATCATTATAACCCATGCAGTCCTGATTGGGAAGAGGAGGGAATAAGAATGCCCTTACTCTTCACTACATCAGGTTCAACAGACTGTAGGGTATTTCCCAAAGAGGAAAGCACTGAGGGAGTTCTGATTCACCCTGCTGCTATACAGAGGTGACGCATCTTCTCTGTATACAGAAAATTGCCCTCCATTTCGGATAACTGTTTACATATTTTCTTTCTTTGCTAGTATGGGGTCTAGATGTTTACCACAAGACAAATATTAAATTAAGTTACTGGTGAGAGCTTGAAAGGCATTCAAAATACTCCCGTGTATGAGGGCAACGTCCTCAGAGTCAATGGAAATCCATCTGGGAACTTTTGCTTTAGAATATAATTTACCTGCCCTAACTTTATCTAAAAATAGATATCTAATCTAAGTTAATCATTTATCTATAGTCAAAGAAGAGAAATACTTACTTCTGAGGAATGAGTCATCCTGTCTTAGGGCAGATAAATCATTCTGTATATGTGCTGCTTTTTTCTTCATTGAATATAATGAGAACCTAAGAATATATATTAGGTTATATCTTTAACTCACACATAATCAAAATTAAGGGAAATTAATCCTTCATGGAATCAGATGGGGGTAAAAGATCCTAAGCTATCTTTAGTTCTACAACTCGAGTAGGACAATCCCCTTATCTTTTACTTCATTGAATATGTAAGACTTTAATCTCCAGATACCAACTCATTTATAGCTGAACTGTGAGGAACTTGGGAGCCACTGTGGATTTGAAAGCTGCACAGCTTCTTGGGTACCTTTTTTAGGCAGAAAACCTTCTAGTCTCTCCCATTTTGAGATGGAAGAGATGGATTTTTAATCTGCAGCAACAACAGAAAGAAGAGGTCAGAAATGACTTTTAGAGAATTACTTGATCTTCACAGAGCTGGAGAGTTTGTGCACCAGTATGAATATTTTCTTCTCAGGGTAATAGATTTGAAGTGTACACATTTGAAATCCCTCTAAATATATTGGCATTTGGATGAGTAATAGCCTGTTTCTTTCACTACACTTCATGCTAAATTTTCTGACATTTTCGGAGTCATCGTTAGCCCTAAAGACAGAAGACCAAGTTTACATGGAGAAAAAAAAGGCTTGCATTTTCCATATTTCTCACTTGTGTAGAATCGTCTAGTAAAAGACATAATCACTATCCAAGGGCCCCACCTCAGTTGTAGAATTCAAACTCATTATTAATGGTTTCTATTGAGACTTGCATTTAAGGCCCACTGGAACCAATGAAAGGATTTTCAGAAGTTACATGAGTAATCTTTGCATATAACATGCTGATTCTGTGCTGCAGAAGGTTTTCACTCAAAATGACTTATCAGAAAATCCTCAAACTTTTCCCATGTCTGAATGCTGAGCTCCAAATGCAGTGAAATCCTCAGTCAGGTTATACAGCCGGGCAGGACAGAAAGGAGTAACATATCAAAAAAGATGATTCTTTTCAGGTGGAAGCCAACCTAAAACAAAATGCAGAAGACAGAGCTGGGGTAAAATATTTAGCACCATGAAGAAGATCTAGTTCATCTTCCTACACAAGTTCTCCCCTGGGAGGAAAATAAAAAAAAGAAAAGAGTTGATGAAAAACTGCAGTGAAAGAGATAGGATATGTATGGATGCCAAAATTTTGTGAGCTTCCCCATGAGCAGGTCATGACCTTCTCTGCCTAAAGAATTTTTTCTATGTGTTTAGAAATGAACGTATCTCTCGAGTGTCTTCTTGTTTTCAGCAGGAAGTGAAATATGTGGAAAGGAGTCATTGAGCAGATGGTTTAGACACCTAAGCAGCCATGCGAGATGTTTTTGAGTATCCACGCACTTTTGTCATTATTTTTTCACTACCAATTAGATAATCCAGCCAACACGTATTTCATCTGAGCTAACCATAGCATATAGGACCCATTCCTTGGTATGCTTCTGCTAATAGGGATTAGTAGTCATCAGTCAAGGATGACACAATTCTCTGTGTGTGGAAGGAGAAACAGAGATCTGCCTGACTGCTCAGGTGTGCCCAGAAACCCAATCAGGCATATATTTCCCATTACTCATGACTTCCAAGCCCCTGTTTTTGACATAGGCTGTGTGGGCATGCTGTGAAGAGATAACTTGATTTAATGATTTATTATAAAAGAGTAATGCGAGACTCTTACTGTGAAGACAGTATGTTTTCTGTAATACTTTGCCTAGTTTAAACTTAGGGATTTGCATTTTTAACGTGTTTAAGTGTGACCCTAATTCACTTCCATGGCACTTCAGGCTCTTGGAAGCCACTGATGAACTAGGAAGTTTTATTTTTTATGTTTCTGGTTGTAGCTGCATTTTACCTATTTGAGAATTTTTTTTTTAGCTCCCAACATTTTGAGTAAAACTCCAGAGATGCTCTGCCCTCTGGGTAGGTTGAGGGAAGGTTAGACTGAGGTTTTTTCAGGACAGAGGGTGCATAAATCTGAACAGAATGACTTGGAACTGCCTGAGGTACCTGTCAGTGTGTTCTTGCAGAGGAGGGTCTAATTACTGATGTCATTTGGTCTCCAAAAAGGTTTGTATCTGGTCCACGAAGCAAGGAGGAGAGAGCTGAATCTGTACCAAACACAGCAGATGATTCCTTTTATGCTTTCATATGGCAGGGCTTGGCAGCACTGTTAAAATGGAGAGACTGACAGTGATTCCAATATAAAAGCCCATTTGCACAGGGATTCATCATGTTAAGTCTTTTAATTTGCCTCATACTCATATCTGGCATTTGGTAGTCCCCGTCCTCTTTTCCCTTCCCCTCCTGAGGTGATTTTTCTAATTTAATTTAAATTTGCTTGACTGCTTTATCAAGGGAGGCTGTTACATTATCATGCCAGCAGTTGACACGGTGAGGCTGTGTTGCAATGCATCTCCACTCTCAGGTGTCTGTACCTTCTTAAATTTACAGTTCCCTGACATGAAAGGCTTGCTTTTGCACCAAAGTGGTGCTTGGTGACTTACTGTGGAAAAATTTTGTCTCCTCCACAACTCAAATCCTTTCTTCTCACCTTGTGCTGTAGGTGGACACGAACAGTTTGTCACCAAAACCCCTCCATTATGGAAAAGGAGAAACTATTCAGGAAGTATTTGAATTGAATAAAGTTCTATAATTCAGCAGATAAAGCAAATAGTTGCATCACATCACTAAACTGAAATGCTGGCCAAATCAAAAAGAAGGGGCTGGGAATAGAAGATGTCTTAAACCAGCACTGCTGCTGAAGAAAATATATGTTGACCTGCCCCTTAAGCATTCTGTGTACAGGGGAGTTTTAAAAACAGCCTTGAATCTGTTGTTGATGTCTGCCTGAGGACATTAATTCATGTTCTCCAGATCAAATTGTGAAATTGAAAGACAGTAATTGAAAGACAAATGTTCAAATGTTAATTGAGTACTTAAAAATAACACCTCAGCCTTAGAAATCGATTTTCTGGGGGAAAGAGGAAGAGAAGAACATAATTTCCAATTAAAAATAGGAGCTGAAAATCTGAAGATACCCAAACCTGGAAAATTGAATTAAAAATTAAAAGGTAGATGATTATAATTAAATTTAATTTAAAAAAAAGAAAGCTGTCCTATGCAGCCTCTGTTTTTAATTGCTTGAACTGACCTTTAAGAAAATACTTGAGACTTCATAACATAACATTTAAAAGTATGAGTTAAGTCTGTGAGAATCAGAGCAATCCTCCCCATGACTAAGGGAACAGCCCACAGACACTGCCCTCTGCCAATACACCGGTGGGCATCCCAAACATTCATGCCGCTTTACATCAATTCTGACACCGCTGGTAGACACCCCAAAGTGAATTAAGGACAAGGTAGCGAGTTTAACTTGAAATTCATTTGCTTTTGTCAGTTCACATCATATCCTTAATGTCATCTTCACAGACATTTCATGTTTAATATTAATAATCTCTGGAGTCTCATGCTAATGTATTCTGTGAGCTTCTTTGATAATTTAAGACCCTTTCAGATACCAAAAAAAACCCAAGGCATATTTATCAATGCAAGTATAAGGTTTGTTGAAGGTATCATTAGAATTTTACATGGGCTCGTCATCCCTGCATTATTGACATCAACATTTCATTTGAGGAAGGAGTTGAAATTAGAGTAGGAACTGCGTTTGTTAAAAAATGAGGTTACTTCTGATCACCTGATGCTCAGGGTGGTCAGTTAGGAAATTGCAATAGTGGATTCCTCTTTCCACTGGTTGCAGTTTTACCATGGACTTTTGCATGGAATTTGTAGCTCCTACTATTTATGCCTTTGTGGTTTGTGTGTTTGTTTTTTTGTTTGTTTGTTGTTTTTTTATATATGGGAAAGACAGAGACGTCTTTGATATCTGTGATTACCTTATTCAAGCATAACTCCAACCGTTCCTGTCTGTCAGCTGTGGCTTAAAGCCCGCATGTTTATTTTCTACTAGGACATCTTTGTGGCAAAGGAACTGTTTTAAAATACTCTCACATTTTTGATTGTAGCCTGCCCAGAGAAGGAGTATTTGGACAGAGACTTCTAACGCCTTCATAAATTAGCAGCCTCCAGATAACCAAGCATGCACAGATACATACGTGTGTGTGTGCATGTGCAGTATATGTTCAAAGTCTGTGTGTGTGTGAACAAATACACACACAGATCTTTAACCATAAGGCCTGCATCCCCTTAACAAGAATTTAAAGGCAAATTTATACATGGTAAATTCTACTATTAGCACTCATTAATAACAATTTGCAATAAATTGTCCAGTCTCAGATTAAGTGAATAAGTCTTCATTTCTAAAGATTGAATTAAAAGTCATTTAAATCTCTCGAGAGAAATTGGTGTTCTTGATAAACACATTGTGGAGAATTTATTGTAATAGGGATTTGTTTCTTAATATCTTATTCTTTTTAGCTCCCAGTTTACAAAAACTTCCTCATATGCGGCTGTTAATTTATTTGAGTTTCAGCCAGTCCCAGAGAGAGAAAATTAAGTGGGAAAGGTGGTTGATACAAGAGAAACATAAGCTATAAGGGAAATAGGGAAATAAAGGAGTGACGTGAACATAATTTGTCTCAACTGGGTGTTTCACACCTATTGTAAGTTATTCTGTCTTGTCCCCGGCCAAAGCAATAAAAGAGCACAAGCCAATGCACTTGCTTATCTCACTGCTGTCCAATTCCCCAGTAGGCTGGACTTTAAACTATTTTTGCAGCTGATTTCTGCTGCCTCAATGAAAAATCTTGTCCTTGTTGTGTTTCTTCCAACAGGGATTGCACCTGAGGGACTCCAACATTTTCCCATATAACAAAATGACTTAATCTGATGTGTTTTTAATTAAACATGTCCAGTGATAAATCTGGAGCAGGCAAGGTCAGAGAAGCTCCCATCTGTTTTGCAGCTCTGCCCACAGTACAATCTCCCAGTCCGGAAAATGTGTTTTTTCCACCTGCTGTCAGTTCCTTTTTGTGTTACTTTCTTGATTGTGTTGCAAATCTAAGGGAGCTGCTGATCTTTGCTCCCTTGTGTCTGGGAAAAGGATTTTGACTGGTCATAGTTCTTCTGCTGTTGCTAGTGGATTGACTGATCAGGTGTATAAGGTATGATGACGACAAAAGGGAACATGCCAAGCCCTGTCTCCCAGGCAGGGAGACTTGGATACTGATAAACATGAGGAGATGGCCTGGATTTCAGCAGTGGGCAGTTACTCAAGAATATCCCTAATCTATGCTCAGTACCCTGTTGTGATATCAGCCATATCACGATGACATCCAAACCCCCTCGGCTAAAGGCAGAAATGCCATTTCCGGAAAGGACTTATTTTGAGTATCCACAGATACTCTAGTTACTTCCCTAATTTGCATTGTGAACATTATTTGATGGGAGTCTGGGTCATGAAATCATAGAATAATTTAGGTCGGAAAAGCCCTCTAAGATCGTTGAGTCTGGTAGCGTGGAAACACATAACCACAGGCGGGTTATATGCAAGGTGCTTTTATTGAGGCGCCGGGGGAGAGGGGTACAAACCCAAATCAATCCCCAACATGAGTTTCAGGTGCTTACATTATATACCCTTCCCGTTATATAATCATATATTAATCATTTACCCGATCATGATTTTTGAAACCCCTAAACAATCATCTATTCATTATTGTGTATATTGTTTTTACACAAGCATAACTTTCAGCCCCCTTTTCCCATGTGCAGTCACACAATTAACTCATCTATCTTAGTTTCTTACTGCCCCCTAAATGAATACTCATGTTCAGGCTTGCCTTCTCTTGTTCAGGCAAGTACACAGGTGCAGACTTGCCTGAACAGAATGTCCATATTGCTTTTGGGCCTACTCTAGCTACTATAATTCAAAACATTTTAACCCTATGCTATCAAGTCCAGCCATTAATCCAGCATTGCCAAGCCCACCACTAAACCATGTTCCTAAGCACTGCATCCACAGTCTTTTAAATGCTCCAGGGATGGTGACTCAACCATGTTCTTGGGCCCTACTAGGAGTTTCAATAGATTAAATGTCAAAATCTATGTCTGAAAATAATGAGAATGGTAAAAATATGTTTTATTAAGACTCTATTAGTAGGTTTTTATTTTCCCTTGAACATGAAAAAGGACCTTCCTGTGCAGGGGACCCAGCACTGGAACAGGTTGCCCAGAGAGGGTGTGGAGTCTCTCTTGCAGGGGATATTCACGTACAATCTAGACACAATCCTGTTTCACGTGCTCTGGGATGACCCTGCCTGAGCAGGGAGGTTGCACCAGATGACCCACTGTGCTCCCTTCCAGCCTTTCCCTTTCTGTGATTCTGTTTTTTGATAATCCCTCCTTTGTTAGAGTGGTATCATACTGAAGAAACAAATCCATCAATTTCAATTCAAGCTTAGGAAACTGCATTGAAAAATACAGTTTATTGTTTGGGGTGGACTTTTATGGGGATCCTCTGAGGTCACTTTAACAGTACTGATGATTTCAGTTATGCTTTTTCAGACAAGTCTGTGAGTACAGAGGAGGAATCTAGGTGAGGTGAAAGAGATGATGAAAATGATGGATAAAAGAAACTGATTAAGAGTCATCTGTACTCAAAGTAATTAACAGTTGAGAGAAATTAATTAAGCATAAGTATATGAAGCTTTGAGAGTGAGATAATGAATAATAAAATTGTGTGATGGAATTGGTATAAGGTTTCCTTTGAAGCAATATATAGGAAAATATTAGAGGATTCTTATAGGAGTAACCCAAGTTTAACCACTTCATATTTCTTTATAGCTCTTTGACACTTTCGTGTTTCTGAAATATAAATCTCAAATGAACAATTGTAAAGTGATATATGTAAAACCACTGTCTTTAAAGTAAAAGAAAATGGTGACGGTACTCATAAATATAGGAACCACAGAAAAGTAAGAAGGGTGATTTCCTCACACAGCATGATTTTTAACATTTTCATCCCTAAGAATTATGGACTCAGACGTCACTGGCAAGAGTCTAAGAAAGCAACATAAAACTACCAGATGAAAGAGTTGGGTTTTTTTTCACTAATTCTGAACCATCTTCTTTACAGGGCCATAATTCCTACTCCAGTCCAAGAAACATTCACAACTGAATAAGAACCAGCCCTTTGTTGCTTTATTTCAGTTTGTACCAGCCAAAGACTACTTATGTTAAGACGATATCAGTTTAGAAATATTTAGGTTGAATTCAAGGCTTGTTCACTAACTTGAAGGAGTCATAACCAACAGGAGATACAAGTAAGTATTAAGAGGTTTGGGAGAACTTATTTCACTTTATTTCAATTGTGTAAGGAGACAATGACTTTAAGTCAAGAACAAATGTGCTTGTATTACACTCGAAAAAGAGGCTGTTAAAAGGAGAAGACATAAATATTCAGAGGGAAAGAAAGGATGGAGAGATCAAGAAGAATGTCAAACATTCAAAGGAAGATCATGAATGGTGTATAGAAAAATAAGGAATAAGATAATTCAAACAGAAGAAAAAATATCTAAGTACATGTGGAGATTCAGACTGGAAATATAAGTTCAGAGGGGACAGAAGAACCTTTTGTGGGCAGAGAATTTTAAAAATCTATGTGTACATGTGTCTATGTGTACATGTATATTTGGAACATTTACATATTTATGCATGCGTAACTTCTGTATCGGCCCTGATGTGGATCAATAAGGGCATCCGGGGTGAGCAGGATGCCTTCTCATTCCAATGTGTAATACAAACAGTGGAATGACAGATTTTAGCAGGAGAATTAAAGGTTCCAATCACCTCAAAATTGCTTGGAAACAAAATAAAGATAGAAGGCTACAATATGCTTAATTAATTTCCATTTGCTCTGGGTATTTCCAAGCACCCAACAGCCCAGAATCTGAGTGTTATTGCTGAGAATAGACAGCAGTAAATATAATGAATGTCTGAGTAAACAGAGTCCATCATAAGACCACACGGCCATGTGTAACTGGGACAGTGACTGTCCCTACTGAAGTCATAATTTACCATCTCCAGGACGAGAAATGCCTTAAGAGAAGAGAAGCAAAAACTGCACCACAAGATGCTTGATGGTTATCACATCAACAAGGTACACACTAGTGTTCTACTATTCATTAGTTTAGATTTTGGGTGTAGGAAAACTCTGATTATCCCCCCACATGAAGACTTGGTCAGAAGCAGAAGAAAAGTGAGTGAAGAAAAAGGTTTGATTTGATCATCTAGTGGTAGAGGAGCTCTAGGGGTTTAAAATCTTGGTTGTACCCCAAATTTAATTGCACAATACATAAAAGAGTTTCAGCAGGAGATACCATGGGTTTTGTACATTAGTGCCGGAAATTCAAATTCAAGATGGCTAACAAGGAAGAATATTTAAGCAATCTCTTACATTTCTGCTTTTCTTAAAGGTCTCTTTATTGGTTAAATGAAACGTGCTCTTTTCTCAGCCTTCACATTCTACAGCTGGGTTCATAAAGCAATCACAACAAACAAAGGATTAATTGGTTTTGATGAAAGGTGAGAAGGGTTTTTATACTACAATTAGCTCTCCCTAGTAACAGGGTGGTGGCCCTCAACAGAGGATAATACAAATATTAGCATCAGCTGGTGCAGCTAAACCCACCATTACTGTGATAGCTGTTCAGGATATTATTGTGAAATCCAGGTGTCTTTAGACAGGAATTAAAATCTTTAGAAGTTTCTGTGTGACACAGATTATGAAATATGAAATGATGATCTAGAAGGAACGTTTTTGACAAAATACTGCTGGAGAGGAAGTCTAGTTGGTCTTTATATCGTATTTCCTTCATATAAAGGAAAAGCATAATGAAAATTTGTCTCACTGCTTAACATTTATGAAAGTGAGAGAATAAACGCAGATGCACAGAAAATAATCACATGGAAAAAATCTTACTAGCAGCATCAACTGTAACTGTACTATATAGTGCCTTCTGCTATGACCATCCAAGTCTTACATTTTTTTTAAGTCATACAATTATTTTCAAGTCTGTGCCCTTTTGAGAGTGATTCACTACGCTCAGGTCAGGTAGATTACTTGATACCACAGGGAAGCCTTCCGCTGAAACAGATCTCTGTCTCTGTCTCACTCCCCATTCCAGAGAAGAGTGATACACTTCATATGAGGTTTCTTCGTTAATCCTTACAGGTTAAGTACTTTTTAATTCCTAAGTTGTCAGCCCCAAGCAGTGCTGACAGGAAAACTCAGAAATGTGGTGTTCTGAAGGCAAGACGCACAAGTTCTTCAGTTAAATTATGGTCCTCTCATCTTCTGGTTTAATTCACTTAAAACTACTTAGTGAAAAGCATCTCCAGCCATAACTATCTTGTAAAACCGAGGCATCAAGAGCTAAGCGTCAAACTGCCAGAGCTCAATCCACTGCAACTTGCCAACATATTCTGTGAGCTCTTACCTAAACACTCAGGGATTTAGTCATAACCCTTGTCTGAGGGTGGAAAGGAGAGCACCACTGAACATTTGATCAAGCTAATCTTTATCTTACCACTGGCTATAAAGATTTACTAAAAATAGAACTATAAAGCTGAGGAGGAAGGTGCTGTTTAATCGGTGCCTTTGCCATCATTCTTACTGTAGTACATGACTGATATCCTTTAGGCTACTGCTTAAATTCTGCACAAATAGGTCACCAAAAAGTGCTGAGATAGTGTTTTGGTCTGCAACAGCTTCAAAGAATGTTGCTAATAAAATGATAAAGATGCAGAGTAACTAATGCAAGTCAGGTTTTCACATTTCATTTGCAACGTACACACACACAAAACACCTACCATGTCTTTGACAAAATTAAAAGTAACATCACAAAAACTGTTGATCCAAACTAATCCTTCATCAGAATAGTGGATACTCAACCAAAGATGAAGTCAGAACTTGGTGAATATAGATGATTCAGCTGATGACGGGGAGGCTGCATCAAGGATTTATTTCATGGGCCGCTGAACAGACTCCTTGCCAAGGAACCACGTAATCTATTCGTACTCATAAATTCTTCAAGCTCCACATAAAATTAATTAGACTCTCGCTTTCCCATAATTCCCATAAGAAATTGTATTTCAAATCTCCTCTTTTCTTGTTTTTAGAATATACCTCCAGTTTCCAGCCTAAAATAATTCACAGCCAGCTTCTGATAACTTTTATCCAATACCACAATCCATCTGGCATCATTTATATTAATGCATTTTTCTACCAACCAGTTAAAAAAATAGATCAACCTCATTCAGTATTTAATTAGAGCGATGCTCTCCTCCACGTCAAGTATTAGGGTATGTCAAGTTGGTACGACGCTGTCCTGTCTTAGTTGTAAGATGTCATTGGTCTCCAGATGGAATTTTTAACAGTGAGATTCACAACCATCAGATGGAGGTTCAAAACAGGAGCTTAACTTTAGTTCTCATATCTGTCCTTTGCTCGAGTCTAACTCTCCTTAAATTAAAAGCAGCACCTAGGGAATGGAAATACAAGGTCTGGATTTGAGAAGCACCAATGTTTGTCATGGTTTGTTTTTTTCACCTGTCAATGGAGGAAGATACATGGACTTTTAGTCTCTGACTTGGGTCTATCATTCCCAAACTTTCTGACTTAATAGTTGTGGATAATTAAATATAACTATAAAATAGTGTTGTCTGTGATTTTACTGAGAGAAAAGGGGCATACAGGATTTTTCCTCATCTTGGATTTTATTATGTTGCAAATGTCTTAACCATCTCGACTAGAATGTGGTTTCTGCATTTGTACAGGGAGAAGTGAAAAGCAAGAAGTGTGCACTCAACCCTTCAGCTGGTCCTCCTGCTGCCAGCAATAAACAGGCAGCACTGAGGGTGAGTGAGCCTGAGAGATAAAAGACAGCCAGATATTCAGGGTATATTTAGTGTCTATCTGTTGTATATTGATTATTCTTTTGGAACACCTCCTGGAAGACTTGCAGAAGCGAGAGATAAATTACTGTTTAATTTAGTCTCTTTTCAGTGTCAAAACCTAAATAAGTTTTGACACTGAAAAGTGATTAAATTCAGCAAGGATATTTTTAGTGGTCTTTCTGTGTTTATATGGAAAAGTGAAATCTTAAAAAAATTGGACTGAATTTTAACCCTTGCTAAGAGTTTTGAAAATTTCAAACGAAGGTTCCAGTCTGACATGTAAAATGAATGGTCCTTCTAGCTTTTCACCTGACATTTTTTTTCATCACTTACCTGTGTGATTCTCTGTGGAAAACTATGAACAAAACTGGTCCTAGAGATGAAGATTCAGCTTAAAAAACAAGGCCAAGTTTATTCTTAGAGAAAAAAATATTCAAAATGGTACAATAAATCAATATTACTAGATGTTTAAATCCTAGAGTCTTCAAAGGAAGCAGATCATCAAATTCCTTATCTATCTGGTGAGCACTGAAATATGTCCACTGAAATTGCCAGTAGTGAACTTTACTCAACTGTTTCCACACATGTATGAAAAAAAAAAAAAAAGAAATAATTTTTTGGGGAGATTTGTGGTTACTTATTGAAATTCCTGAAACCAGGTGCAAGAAGAAGCAACCCAACCCCAAGCCACTCAACCATAAAAACAACCCACATTTTTTTATCGACAGACTACATCACAATATGTAGAGAAAGTGAGCTTATAAAAACAACTTTTTCATTTTACAATCATTTTATCTGTTGTCCATGTTTATTTTGAAGTAAATTGAACAATCATAAATATTAAGCAGGGAAGGTAATTTTATAACAGGGATTTTTTTGTTGAACAGAAAGGCTGCTTAATGCATTAAAACCAAGAGCCTGCCTTCTCTTACCTGTTGTATAGCACTTTTAGGCTTAAACAGCTATTTGCTCGTGTGGATTCCGTCTCACCCACCATGAATCAAGGATTCAACTCACCCTGTCTTTTATATCCAGGATGTACAGGTCTGGGACTAGCAAACCTACCCTCAGTTTTTTTCCCAATTTTCATGCGCCATGATCCAATCTCATGCAGGTCCAACAACAAAAGCATATTCCTGTTGATTGTCTCTTCTCAGCAGAAGGCACCATTGCTGCCAAGAGACAGTGAAAGCTATTATAGTTGATTTCATGGCACCTGGGGATAATTCACTCTGCCTCAAAAGACACACACTAATTCTGAAAGAAATCCTCTTGCTGTCATCTGCTAGAACACATTCAATTTAGATAAATTCTTGAACTGGGATTCTTATGCATAATATATGCTGTTAAACAAATAGAGGCACAACGACGACATTAAGAGTGTCCAAATTATTCCTTAGATTTAGCATCCTGGCTGTTCAATTTCTTATCTAAACTATTACAAACAAAGGCAGAATTGGAAGATTAAAATTTTCAAGTGACTGCTGAAGTTCAAAGAGCGCTTGTATTTTAATAACAAGTACTGTACATATTTCATGGAAGTGTTAGCCAGCTGATCTATATGTTAATTAGCCTGCCATTTGAAAAGGAAAATTATTCAAGTGCTTTCATCTCATTTCCAACACAAGCAGCCACGCTGAGTATATTAGGCAGCATCATTCCCACATATTCTGGAGTCAGCTAAGCTCCTTTTTAGGCACTAGAGGAGGAAAAAAAGGAACAGAACTGATAGCCAATTTTATGGCAGAATGATTTTCAAACAGAGAACAATCCATTCAGAAAAAAAATAATCTAAACTCTCCATAGGAAAAAAAAAAAAAA
>VZTF01002538.1:918777-984325 GCA_013397755.1 Cnemophilus loriae | reverse complement strand
CAGTTTTGGTTTGTATTAATGGCATAAAAAAAAAAAAAAAAAAAAAAAAGAAAAAAAGAAAGTAAAACTGTCAAAAACCCTTCACGTGAAGAATTAGGGAACTGGAAGTAGGCTTGGTACAGATGGGGATGCTGAGAACTGGAGAGGCAGAGGAAGCAGGTGAGCAGCATCTGGCTCTGGCTCCCTGCCTGGAAGATTCTCATCAGAGTCACTCGCTGCCTTCTGGCAGAAAATGAAAATGACAAGAGGTCGGGAGGTGAAATTGACCACAGTACTCAGTTGGTGGGAATTTGACAAGACAGAAAAGTCTCCATTTGCCTTCTCCAAAGAGAATTTCTTAAAGTCTTTTAGTTCAGATGACGTTGGTAGAGAGGGAGGGAGGGGGAAAAAGAAACCTCCAATCATTTTAATTTCTCTTTCAAAATTGATATGGGCTGAGGTCAGAAATTTATTTTCCTGGTCAGATTTGGAATGAAGTCCTCAGGCTTCAGCACTGCTTCTGTGTCCTCCTGGAAAACAGCTTTGAGAAATGGAGGAGAGAGAAGGAAGTCAGAAAGGGATATGAGTGCTGCTGAGCATTGCCTCATCTTCCTCCTTCTTGTGTATCCAAATACAGAAATAGGCAATGAGGAATCCTGTTCAGAAGTGCTCTTTCGGTAAAAATGTCCCACAGATATCTCAGTAACAGCATGTTCCATTTGAGAGGTACCATACAGCTCCTTGTGAATCCTGCTTCAGCAGGAGCCAGGTACCATGCAGCTGGGACTAGCAATCTTGAACTATATATTTGCAATGCTTTTTTTCAAGAGTTATGTGTTGTTACCCACAAAGTAGTGCACTTAATTTATCCTATGAGTTTTGTAGTTTTATTTTATTTTATTATATTTTGTCTTATTTTTCCAGGAAATGGTGTCAATAAAGATTCTGTCTTTTCTTGACTAATCACATACGAAAATAGCTTGGAGAATAAGCATAGAAGCCTAAGAGCTTTAGCATTCAAACTGAAACACTTTGAAATATTACTTTAAAAGGTGGAGCAATAAAAGAAGAATACTATCATCACTCTCCATGGTGGTCATAAAACACATTCACTTCTTTCTACACTGGGTAGTTCAGAACAAAGTTGGAACTGAAGCTGTGTGCAATTGATGATTTCAAAATATTAGATATGTATTGTCATTTTCTCACTGTGTAAAGTTCTGATTGGCAAAATATTTGACATTATTTCTCACACTTGGTTTTATTTTTTTTTGCTAGGTGCTGACTTAACTTTTGAAAACATTTCTGTACTTGATTGAAATTTGTATTATCCAGGAATTTAGTTCAGTGCTGCAAGAGTGTAGGATGTCCTGATGACAGACTTAATATAAAAATAAACCACCAGCTAATGTTCCCCTTTATAATACATGCATGTAGTCTTACCAAAATCAATGAACCTGAGCCAATTTACATCAGGTAATGATGTAGCATCCTGAGATTACATTTACTCACATTGCTTTATACATATGTATACACAGAGGAAAAGAAAAGATAGAGGGAAATTTTAGTTTGCAACTTCTTTGTGACTTATTTGCATCACTTTCCCCAACGGACAATTTCATCTCTTTAAGCACTTTCTCCTCCTTGAAGTCATTGCCATTGAATTTAAACATTATCTCAAAAATATCAGTTACTTCCTCATATTAGTTTAACCTTTAAAATCTATAACCTCCCAAAAATGAAGATGTTCTTCTTCACGGTCAGTTTAGGAATGCAAATTAATATGAGAACATTAAAAGATCTGTCAGCTCATGTCTACAACTGCATGTTGGGCTGGTCTGCTTTCTGTACGAATGAAGTATCTGACCTTGCTTAGATTTCAGATGGTTTTGTCGGTGACAGAACATCAGACCCACACCGAGGAATGCTACAGTAAATGTCCAAAGCCTTCCTTTGCCTCTCCCTGAGAGCACAAAGTAATTTCGTACTGTATCAGAGTCAGGACATAACTTTTTGATGGATTGAATCTCAAAGTGTCCTCAGAGGGTGGAACCTGTATTCCCTTTTTATATAGTTACATTCCAAGAATGTCAGAAAAATGTCAATTCCCAAAAACTCACAGAAAGGAAAATCACAAATATGTGGCAGCTGTTACAAACCGAAGCATGTGAGACACCAGAGTGGTGGAGAGGAATCGGCCCCATAAACAGCAACCAGGCAACAGTAAAACTGCCCTCTTTCCCAGCCAGATCAAAACCATGCTCTGTTTATAGCACCAGACCCTGATGTGAAAAAGAGAATAAATCTGTCTATTCATTTGTTTGGGGGTTGGACTAGGCGAACTTTTAAATATCCCTTCTAACCCCAAGGATTTTATAACTTATCTTTTGATTCTGTATCTGGCCTTCTTTTCCACTTTATAAACTGTCCTAAAAAATGTGAAGATATTGACCTTGGGTATCAGAAAGCATTATCTTCCTTTTGATGCCAAACTGTGAAGACAAGATCCAGTACCACATTTACACGTGCAAGAACAGCTTTTTATAGCACTCATCTGCACAACAGGACTGCCTCACCAGTTTCCCTTGTGAAACCACTCCAGACATAAAATCTGTCACCCTGGTGTGCTTTGATGTAGCCAAAATGACAAAAAATATTTAATCTAAGGTAACCTCCAGTATATTTCTGACCTTAAACAAAGTGTGAGAAAGAACATTTGCACTTGGAGTAATCACAATAACACTGGACAGTTGTTCAACTATATTTTTTGATGAATGTTCTCTCATATTGAATTTCGTTTGCATTTGTCTCTTATACTGCTTTAAAGCCAATGACATAAGGCCAGAGGTTGCTAATGTTAGACACTCCAAGAACAAATAAAATAAAAAGGGCTGGTCCCTGGTGTTAAGTTTTAGTCTTTGATCTAAGTTCCACAGTTACTTTTTTTCTGGGTTTAGTGTCGTGCTGAAGATTCCTGGGTCACTTGTTAAGGTCTCCTTAAATTCAGCAATATTCAGGCAGATAAGCAATATCTGCAGAATCCCTGAAAAGTCTGCCAGCAGATTTTAGCCATCCACTGGGAGGAAATTATTCTGTCATCATTTGAAGAGAATGGCCTATCTGCTTCTGGCAGGCATTTCAGTTCCAGGCATGAATTCTGGTTCTGAACTTGCTGCACATTCCCTGTGTGATGGACGCCCTGGTGCCGTTAGTGCACGGAGCAATCACATGCCTGCCAAGAGTCAACCTTTAAACAAGGGATTCAGGATGAAAAATGCCTTTGTCCGTTCTAATTAGGATCAACACTTTTGCTTCCTTCATCAGAATCTGCTTGTTTCATTGTCTGGGGCTGACATCAGCACATGAGCTGAAAAAGAAAGCAGTTTGCTCAAGTTTCTTCATTACTTGATGCTTTCCACTCCATGTGTATCACTTGTAAAAGGAAACAACAAATAAACTCTCCCAATGTCATCTTGATCAAGTGAGCTAAAGCCTTTTGTTTGAAGTAGTGCTTTCCATGCCTTTCAAACAGGCATGAATAGCCTGTTTCATCCTTTTCACCATCTGGAGAATCTTCTCTGATCTCTGCTCCTTGATCAAGTGGGACATCAACAGGTTGTTCATAAAGTCCTACATGGTGTTCTCAGGTATTTTCCAGCAGTGACTAGCCATCCTTTTGGCTCATTAGGAGAAACTGCCATTCCTCTGAAAGTTGTTATCAGTTCTAAAATGATACACAGTAATAAACCACGAAAGCATGCCTAATTCATTGTGATAAAAAGCAAGCTGGCTTTCCTCCTTACCTACGCCTTGATGGCTGACATGTTCTGAATTCTGGTGACAGCATGCTGATCTGCATTGGAAGGGCTGAGGTGAGGGGACAGCAGGGAAGATAAATAGTCTTAATTTTTTTGAATGGATCGATTAATCTGATACGACTCATGATTTACCAGAGACCTGAGCTTTGGGTACCGTCAAAATAGTTCATATGGATTGGGACGCGGATGTTAATCCAACACTGGCTGGCTATTCCAGACCACTTCCCTGGTCTCCAGAAATGGCTCCAGGAGATGGGCGGTGATCCTCAGTCCTGTCCTCAAAACACAGGAAATCTATTTGAAAACAGCTGACTCTGCCCTTGACAGCAGCCTGGATGTCACTCAGCTGGAATAAACATGTCGGTGGAAAGGCAGAGGTGACTGCAGCTGGAGGGGGAATCCTGCAAGGAGGAATTAATTCTGTTTTCTCCATGCCTAGTGCGCGTGAGCCATCTCACCCAGAGATTCAGTGAGATCTAAGTTTTAACCTTCCTTGCTTGTCAATAACTATGACAAACAACCTGTGCCTTTTGACCAACTCCTTCTTTATCCTTAGTTTGTTGCTCTCAACCGATAGAAAAGGTGAGAAAATATATTCTCTGAAAAACAGAAGGAAAGAACAATGAGGAAACCTAAAGCACTGTCTTATAGTGCAAGTGTTATTTACAGTTACTTTATTATTACCTTTTTAAGACTTTTTTGATTATTTTGTGGTTCCAAAATCTCTGTAAGGAAAAATAGACAAAACTATTCTGCCTATGTGGATTCATGTACTAATGGCACTTTCACGATCAGAAACAAAGACGGATGAAAGGAGATATTTGTTCCACAAACACAGACAGTTCCTTTCTTAACAAGGTGTTTGACAGAGAGGGTATAATCTGCTCCTCCATTACAGAAGGATGCTGAAGCATGGAGAGCAATTTACTTCCTTGCAATGACATACATTCTATTCTTAATGGGCATCTTGGTGTTCCTGATTTCAAATGGGAGTTTTCCACAGCAGTGGAAAGGCTATTTTCCCGGGTTTATGACTCAGATCAAATTTTGTGCTTTATCACTTCAGTATACCTAAGATGAAAATATTCATAAAATTTTAATTGCATTTTTATTGCAGTCTGTATGGGCACACAGTCTTTGCGTAAGTGCAGACTCCTCTAGACAAAAATTTTTGATACTGAACTCCAAGATATATTTGATGTATGTACAGTCAAATGTGTCTGTACATACATTTTTATGTTTATATGCATGACATTTGCACAGTATTGGAAGCACTATGTCTCTGTATGCATGAAAATATACAACCAGGGAGGTTTGACTCTGCTTAAACGAGCCATTCACAAGTGTAACCAAGGACGAGTCGCGGAACTTCTTCCTAATTAGTTTACTGTAAATGAGAGAAAAATAAAGGAACTCTTGAGCCATTAGAAGGTTGAAATAGATCCCCAAAACATGTCCCATGTTACCCATTCACTTGGCTGCCTTTGATTCACTAGCACTAGTGTTGTGTGGATGGAGGATAATGGCACACCATCAGTGCCATGCTCTTTGAAGAATGTTTGAATTAATGGTGGTTTAGCTGACAGCACAGGGAGCAGCACAGTACTTAGAGTGTGTGCATCACACTGATGGTGACACAATTTACAGAATTTAATTTTAAAAAAAAATACTTGGAGTTTAAAAAAAAAATAACATTTTCAAACCCACAGCAAAACCCCTTTATAAAAATCTGTGTCCCAGAAGATTTTTATTTTTTTCCACAGAATTCCCTTTCAAGATTCCATACGACCATCATATCTCTGAAACGCTCAGCAATGAGTAGCAGGGTAAGAAGCTTTTCCCTTCTGTCTCCTTTTCTTGCCTTGCTGTAGCTGCTCCTTGCACCAACGAAACCTGTGCTCCTTTCTTTTACTTCATGAGATTTATTTGATGCATCTTGAGGACAACTGATCAAGAGGAAATATAGATTCCTGTGATTCTGGGATTAGACCATGGGTGTCTGGCAGAGCTGGACAGTATGTCTACCCCTTCTGAAATGAAGGGCTGCTCAGCTTCTGACATTCAATCTAACACATTCACATTAAATTACACTGAGGGAAATTAGAAAGGTAATTTATTTTCCTAATTCCAGGTAATACAGTATCTCACACTTTTAAAAGCTTCGAAAATATCAGGACCTAATTTGTTAAATTGTAAAGTCCTGGAATATCTATACATTAGGATCAAGAGGGAAGACAGTAAAACAATTTTCAGCTGGAAATTCATGAGTTTCAGAGATTCTGTGATGCAATTTCCTAAACTAATTGGTCTGAGAGTTAGGTGGTCAAGGTTAGATGTCTTTAATAAAAGATTGAGAATTTCTTCCTACCTTTTTAACTTAACAGCATGTTCCTCTCACCCATGTTGTCTATGTTCTCTTTGCACTTAAACGCTGTATATTTTGGAGTATTTGCTTTTTTTTCTGTCTATACCCTAATCTGTTAAATATTACTTGTATAAAATTGGAAATAATCTCCTTCTATGAATGTAACCAAATAATTCCACGGAATCAGATCCTCTGCTTTAAGAGTTAGTGGGAAAGTTGTAGTACATTTCATCTGACCCAAGATCATACACTAACATAACATGATTTTTATATTTTGAAATTATATATTGGACTGGGCATTTGAATAAAAATACTAACAGAAAAGTTCTGATATGAGATTAGAATACGTATTTTAACAAAAATAGCATTCACCTCTGTAATACTCATATTCATCATGCTATACTGAATATAAAACAATGTCACAAAACTGATGAAGCAAGCATGTCAACTGGATTATTCTAGTCAGAATTATAACATGTTAAGACCCCATTTTGTGTTCTGCATCAATGCAGTTGCTAATACTGAGGATGCTTCATCTCTCAGCTCTATTCCTTTTACTGTCAGCAACAAACCCCCCTCTGTGTGTCAGTGGGTGGACCTGACATTGTTAAACCAGACTTGAGCAAGTCACTGCCTTCTCAATAAGATCCAGCTGTGAGAGTAGGCTGACCAAGATCCTGGGGTAATTTGTCAAAAATTAGCATGGTGACAGTAATTCCAGACAGATATTCCTAAATGCTATTAACAAAGGCAGTGTCGTAATCTGAAAACAATTTCTGCTGGGGTGATTAATTAGTGCTGGCAAGGTTCCTTCTCTCTTGGTTAGGTTGAAGTACTGCTCTGTAACTCCAGAAGGACCATAAAAAATGGTTTACACATAGAAAGAAGAGTGACATTTCAAGACATGACAGAGACACAGAACACTAGATATGGGATAAGGAGGAGTATCCTTCCTGGGCACATGAGCAGTGAGTTGTTAATATTGCTGCACTGACATAAATACATGGTGCTTCTTTGGATTTACCTTTTTTGAACTTAATTTCACAGAATGTTTCCTCTCCATGCCCCAGCTTTTTATCCTTATTTACTGCCCCTACACTGACTTTCATCTCAAAGGAAATAAAGGAGAATAAAGAGGAAGAAAACTCCAAATAATTTCCTCAGAACAAAGAGCAGGAAACATCGTAGTAGAAGACACTGCCAGAAGATGTGGCCAAGTGTGCAAGTGAGGGACCATCAGTGCCTTAACAAATTCAAACCCAGTTTCACCAGAAAACAGGGAAATGAGAAAAGAGGTAGCTCTTCCCCTCTTTCCCACCCCACTAATTGCAGCCCAGAGCGATGCTGGCATTGTGTCACACAAATAGAAGTGGGTGTACAGCTCTCCTCGTCCACCCCTTTGCTAGACCTGCCAGCTGTTCTCTGGTTCTAAGGCCAGTTGGCAGGCAATGTCTGTAGCTAATGCTATAAATTATCTTAGTCTCCAAAACCACATGGCCACATGCAAATTGCATTCAGGGAATGATTCCTGGCCTGTCATAAGTCTCAAACCATTCCCAGCAGTTTTGGGGAGACTGCTAGCTGTCACAGTTCAATGGCATCACAGGATGCATTTTAATAGTGTGAACAATTATATTTTCTTATCTAGAAACATTCCCTGGCGCTGTTTGATGCACTAATTTTACCAGCACTTGCATGTAGAGCCAGTGTATACGAAACACTATTCCCATGGTGAATTAATTGGATTAAAGTGCTACCAGAACTGTAGCCATCAAATTTGTTGTTTTAATTCAGATAAATTTCTTTCTGTTTCTCTTGAGACCTCAGACCTCTTTCTGTGTAAATAAAGCAGACCAGAAATTTACTTGCCTTCAGGAGGGAAAATATTCAAGAAGTGTGAGAATGAGTTGCAGAATCTACAAACTGCATCATCAGTGAGAAACTGGCAATGGCTTTCTTAAAGTTCCTTTTAAATTCTTAGCACTAGTGAAATGTTTGAAACCAGAACTGCATTTGTCTCTGCACTACACAGAACAAAAAATATTGCCGTGGTATACTACTGGACGTCATGTCAAACAACATGTCAAGAGTTAAAACATATTGTGGCTATGATTTACATATCTACTAGAGTGATTGTGACAATTTTAAGTAAATTCCTTCTTATCATGGCTTTTCAAAGCTGTCTTTCACTGAGGGTTCTTTAATTTGCAGTGATATAGTGAAGCTGGTGTTGGTCAATAAATTATAACTGTCTGTTTTACAAGCTTTAAAACACAGCAAGAAATCTACTGCCTAGAGTTGGCAATTTTTCTCTGATGCACAAAATCTTTCTCGACCTATACCTATACCTATACCTATACCTATTTATCTCATCACTGAAAGAGTATCAGGGCACTTCTCTTTATGCACCAGCTTTGATGCCTGGTGCAGTTTGACGCAGACCAAATTGCAATCTGAGGGCATAGTTCTGGGAGGTAATACAGGCCATATACTATTCCCAGCAGGCAGCCTGTGTGTGGGCGCTGTGTTTTGAAGACTAAAAGTTTAGCAACGTGAAAACAGGATATTCTGCGCAGACAGATCGCAGTGCCAGTTTATGGTTTGAATCTATTTAATGCATTCATATAGATATAACTTGTGTGTTCAAATAGGAAAAGTGCAGGCAATATTCCATAGATATATCATGTAGAAAGAGTGATTCATCCTAGACGGGGAACATTTGATCTTAATTTACCAGAAATAAACACTTTTGCAGAGCTATGATGATCTAATGTTTGTCCTGAGTGTAGGCACCTTATCAGACTTCTGTAATTAAGGCTGACATCATTTGCTAATAGCGCACTAGGAGACAATATGGCCAACACAATATATTTCTTCTAGTTCCACCAGACTATCAAGTTAACTAAGAAGAACAGGAGCATTTTTAGTATGACTTTAGAACTAGATCTGAACACACACGTGACATAAAACACTATCCATTTTGCCACTGACAGGGATGGAGGTGACACATTCTTCAGACCATGAAAAAAAGAGCTAGTTTCTTCTTCAAATTATTTGCAAACTAAAAGAAAGGAAAAAAATAACAATAAAATAATCTATTGGACTAGATAAGAGCAGCAGGTAGAATTTGTGGCAATACTAATGGACATCCAGCACACGATAAATGGTTGGCTGTTCAAAGAGGTGCTTTAAACCATGTGCAGTGGCTCATGCAAAGCCAGTGACTGAAGGACCTTGATGAGACACAAAGACTTTCAGGGAACAGCTGGGAGATGAAGGAAGTGTGCAACTGTCACGACAATTTTTAGTTCTGTTGGGTCTGCCCAGTCCAGGAAGCAAGAGCTATGTAAAATAAGAGCACTTTGATTCCACAAGTGATCTGCTCAATAGCTGTCTACATAAACCCGTGCACATCTCAGGAAATCAGCTTGTCCCTCTCAAAAACATGACTTGCACTCCATTCACAATAGCCTTTCAGCTGCACAGATCAAGCAAAGTTCCCTAAAACAATGGAATGAAGTAGCATTTCATAAGCAAGATGTCCACATTACTTGGCCAGAATGATTTACAAAATGGTCCTGAAAGGGGTATTTAGGGAGGCATGACAGACCTAAGCACACTGCAATTGTTTATATTTATATTAATATTGGCTTTGGATGAAGCAACTACTTATCTGTGAGAGGGGGATGATGAAGAGATTTACATGGATAAAGCACAATACAATGAAGATAGGAGATTTACACACTGTAACATTACATAAGCTTAAGCCACAGAGAGTGAATCACTAGTGGCATTTTACCAGACTTAGAAAGCTTTAAACATGGATATTTTTTCCCACTTAGATATTACAAAAATAGATCTAAAAATAATTAGGACAGACTGGAAACAAACAGAGGATCATGGTTTCCATCTTTGCAGGGACTGAAACACACCTGTTGATACTGAAGTATTTTTTCTGAATTAGGAAAACACACATAAGTCCATGCATGAATATGACTCTTAGCAGAATCGGTATCTGGTTGAAAATTGTCAGAGAACTTGATTTTCAAGTCACTTGGGCACTGACTATGCATTTTGTGTTATTCTTAGTTCTCCAATTTAATAAACTATCCCTGCTAATCCATAGATAGACGTTACATGGAGTGTGAAAGATATTGACCTTTCCCTTTGTTACAAACCTGAAGTTTATCCAATATTCAAAATCCCTGTGGTAAACTTGGACCAAGTTCTAAATAAACACAGACTTTATTTGCTTAGGAGCTATGAGGATCTCAGATGATTCAGAGGATTTGAAACAGGGAAAACTTGTGTTCAGAGACTGGTTCTACCTTATTTATACTAGTATTATGTCTTTCAGCCATGCAATACTGAAACAGAGAACAAGCTGACACAGAGGACTATGATGTCCTATATCCACCGTTGGTGATGTTTTTAATGAACCTCAAGCAATCTGAAATTACGCTGACCATTAATTGTCTGGGAACTCTCATCAATATTTTCCATGATGGGAATTTTAGGAAAAGAGCAGTTTGAATGGATAACTAAAGTATGCTGCTGTCCCAAGGATGTAATTTTGTTTCCTTGAACCAGTGTCATGACTGGAGTCTGGGCCCTACGAGAGGGTTTGTCCAATATTGTATTTCGTTGTCTCAGGCTTGCGGGAGGAATGTGGATGCAGAGAGTCTGTCCACCACTGTTTTTTTTTTATGTTGCCTTGGGCTTGGGGAAGAGGACATGCATGCAGAGGGGTCCAGAGGGGCCATTTTATTCTTTGTCTCATGGCACTGGCTGTGGTTGCACTGCATTGGTGAGCATTTTACTTGTAAAACATTTTTTTATACACTTTGTTATGATGATTGCTGCTGTACTTCTTATTTCATTGCTGTTTCCAGTAAATTGTCATCTCAACAGTTAATCTCTGCCTTTTTTCTCTCTCATTTGAGGGGGTGGGCAGACGGAGTGGCTGCCTGGAGCTTAATTTCCACCTGAAGTTTCATTTGTTCAGCTTTTCTTAGTCAATATTCTGAAACATGGTTTCAGAGTGTTGCATTTGTATACACACACACACACACTAGCATGATATTTGGCATTCTATCCATGTCACCAACTACTACGGTCTGTTCCATTCCCTGCTTTTCAGAAGGCAGATACAATCCAGGAAATTACTGTTTATGTTTACCAGAGGACTGAAAGTCTCACCAAACAGTATTTATCAAGGAGAATTCAGCACATGATTCAATTGAGTAATTTCATCCTCACTAATAAGTCATAACTGCCTGCTAGTTTTTCCTTCATGCTATAGAATGTAATAAATTATGTATGTAGTATATTTAAAGACTTCTATTGTGATTTTTTTGTGCAGATTTCCCCACCAATTGAACAGTACCAAAGTTCATAGTGCTTTAATAAACCTATCTCAAAATTATCACCATTGATTATCCTGTTTCATGAAATGGAACATTAAGGCACAGAATAATTAAAAGATTTGTCCAGGAACCCAGGAACAGATTCAAAAAGTGAGTCCAGGTCATATTTTATCCAAAGACAACTAGTCCATAATAGTCCATTTAAAAAAACACATAGGCTACAGTGATGATCACTCTATGAGGAGGTAACTGGAGAGTTTTAACCTGGAGGAAAGGAGGCTCAGGGGACACCTTATTGCTCTGTACAATGATCTGAAAGGAAGGTGTATGGAGGTGGGAGTTGGTCTCTTCTTCCAAGGAACAAGTGGTAGGACAAGAGTAAATGGCCTTAAGTCATATCGGGGAAGGTTTAGACTAGATAAGAGGAAAAATTTCTTTACCAAAAGAGTTGTCTAGCATTGGAATAAGCTGCCCAGGGCAGGCGGAGTCACCATCCCTGGAGATATTTAAAAGATGTGTAGATGTGGCACTTGGGGACATTGTTCAGTGATGAGTTGACAGTGCGGATATATTGTTCTATGATTCTATTATTTACATCCAATAATGTTACAATAAATCTGTTCCTTATGATCAGCCAGGGAATGTTAGAACAATTTCAAATATGAACACATCATCTTGGTTTTGGGATTATTTTTTTTTTTTAGGAACTTGTCAAAGTCTGGCCAAACTTTGCACAAAATTCTGCTGATTTCAAAGTGATTTTGATTCACCACCAGTTCTTATTGATAGCTTTTAAGTTTTGCTTTGTATGTGCCTTAATTCCAAACCTCTCGAGTGCCATGATGTACACTAGGGTGGTCAGCACCTTTGGATAAACTGCTGTTTGCCATCACATACCAGGGAAATTCTCTGGGGTAATCTTGGGGGGTGATTAAGGAGAACTCTGATTTACAGACAAGAACAATAAGGGAGTTTTTAATACGACAGGTAAGATTTTAAAGACCAAAACAAAGAGTCCATGAGAGGGAAGGGTGTCTGGACATAACTCACATGCTGTTTTCTCATCAACTATTTTTAGTATGCAGGTTTTATTACAAGTTCCTTAAAGAGAAAGACATCTTGACATCAGAATGCTCCTGACATTGAAAACCACCTTCTGCTGTCTCTTCTTTAATAACAGAGTAATAAACTCACCTGAAACACAGTCTCCTTATCCATCTTAATTATTGAGCAATATAACTTTATGAAGAATGCAGACTTTCTGCTTAAGAATACAGCAGGTATAACTGTGCACATAGTGCTGACTAAGACTGGATGTGAGCACTGTAACCTGCCTCTGTCTATTTGGTGAGGCAGGTAACTGTGGCTGGACACAGAACACGGGGATATTAATTTTGTCAGCACAGGAGGATGTGGTGGTTGTGACTTTGCCTTCTGCTTTCTCAAACTGGGATGGAATATGCTGCTAAGTGAGCCATGTGGGCCACAGTTCTATCTACTGATACAAAGATCCTGGATGCAGGTCCTTGCAGCACCAGGAAGGTATCTTGTCCATCCCATCGCCATTGTTTTGTCACTTCTTCCTTCAGTAGCTCTATAAATATGAAAATAATTTCTCTGATGCACCAGTTCTTTTCAATTGACAGCTCCATTGCTGATAAAATGCAAAACCATGATGAGAGACAATGGTTTTGGTGAAGCTATGATGCCTCAATTGCAGTATAAGCCAGAAGCCAGGATGTCAAGTGAGGAATGTGGAAGAGCTTAAAGTAATTTTTATTAAGGGATTCAGGATCAAAATCTAGGGGCATCTTGATTGTCTGGAGACCAAACAGACACCCAATTTTGCCGCATTCCATATGAAGAACAGAAAAGGGAAATGGATTCAGATGACTGAAACTCTATGAGCTGGCGTCAATATAATACTCTTTCAGAATGGCTGAATTGCATTTTCGCTCTGTAGCAGCAGAATAATCAGGAGTGTAAGTCAGTTGGTACCAAGGAGAGAGTACCTAAAGAACACTTCCTTAAGGAGCTGTGAGAAAGCTAAAGGTTATTCCTCTTAAACAACAAAACCCTCCAGAACTGCTACAAAGTTTGTTGAGCTTTGGGATTCTTGCTGTACTACAGAGACTTGGTTCTGGCACGAATGAAGCCTATATTTTTCAAGAGGAATTTCAGTGTTATTGAAAGCAACTATTTGCTGTGAAATCAATGGACTTTGCATACTCAGAGACCTTTGATTATCTGGGCTGTAGTCCAATATGAGAAATAAAAGCTGCTGATGAGAAAAATGGACTTTAGAACACCAATACTGAGTTAATGGAGGTATTTCAATTCCGATTCCTAATTGTATGCAATCCCATAGCTCACAGAGGAGACACAAGGTGAGGAATTTGGCTCCTGTTGCAATCCCATAGCTCACAAAGGAGACACAAGGTGAAAAATTTGGGGCCTGATGTTTTATGCTACACAGTTTTTATTAACTTTAGAATGAAATTCTGAAGTGAAAAGAATATGATTAGGAACGAGTAAAACTCAAGTGAGGATAAAGAAAAAAAAAGCTGAAACAACTTGGTTTCTGAATTGCATCCTAGAATTATCTACAGCGTTAGGATAACTGAGCATTTTTTAAAAAATTCCCACATATGGATGGGCTGGAAACACCAGCCCTCCTTCTTGCATGCAGAATGGAAGCAACTTCTGTCCTGTTAAACACATTGAGGTACATTTCCAGGTGCTTGAGCTATAATTGCATACACTGCTGCCATTCTTTAGCCTCCTTTAGGAGAATGGTCATGATAATTTGATCACAATGCCCTATTTAGTCATTTTACCTTTTTGAACTTGGATAGTACCGGAGGAAAAAGATCTTAGAAATATCTACTCAAGTGAAAAAAATAAACTTAGTTCAAATAAGTTTGTGACTAGAACTGTACAGAAACTTTCAAAAAAAAATTGAGACACCTGTGATTCTTTTGAAGTAAACCTTTTGATAAAGATGACTTAGAAAGAGAAAAAGATTGGGGTGGTTTTTTGTTTGTTTGTGGGGGCATTTGTGTTTTAATAGAAGTTCCCAGATCATAATAAGGCAATTGTTAGTATTAAGATCTTCTATACAGGGAAAACATTGTAATGGCTATACTTAATTTACTCCAAAAATTTAATTTATTTTTTTTTAAATAAGGAAAAGGTGTCTTGATTTTAAAATATATATATATATATAATTTGGCACCAAATATATCAGATGATTTTAGGATCATCTCATAAACAGCTCATCAACAAAGCAAAGCTACATTCTCACATATTTTTCTGAGAATTATTGTTGAGTCATGTTACTGCTTCTCACAACCCTGGAAATACCCAAAGCTTCTTGTCAGCAGATAATAATAGATCCATGCCCATTGTCTAGAGGTTCTATGCCCAAGAGGTTCTGAAACAGGAAAGAGCCCATTGAATCGCACAGGAAAATTTTGTTACAAGCCCGCTTGCAAGGTGCCTAGTACTTTATATAGAATCTGTGTTCCAGTGTATTAGCGTTGGTAGGACAAGAGGTAGTGGGTATGTTCAAACCAGATATAAGGAAGACTTTTTTTTTTATGGTCAGGGTTTTAAAATACTGGAACATATTGCCCAGAGAGACTGTAGATGCCCCAACCCCGGAAATATTTAAAGCGAGGTTAGATGGGGCTCTGAGCAACCTGATCTAGTTGAAGATGCCAATGGTCATTACAAGAAGGTTTGATTAAATGAACTTAAAGGTCCCTTCCAACCCAAAATATTTTTTGATTCTATGACGTGTTGAATGCTGACTCCTTTTGCCCGTGGGAACCTGATTTATAAAACAAGGAGCATCTCAGATAAAGACATCTAAGTAGCTGACCAGGGCCTTGTCTTAAACTGTAGAAGAGAGAGGCCTGGACCTGGTGCTACTCTTTGTGCATTAAGACATTATGAACAATGAATATATGGATGAAATTGAGCTTAACTCTGAGCTGTAGTGAGAAAAACTTAAAATGAAAGTTTCCATTTCTTAAATGGAAATCATATTAAATATCTACTTTTATTTATCTGCAACAAAATTTATTTTATTTTTATTTATTTATTTATTGTGCTGGACTGGGCATGTGAGCATGGATTCTTCAACACATTTATTCTCAACAGTAAAATAACATTTGAAAATATAAATGGAAGGAAGAAAGAAATAAGGGTCTTATCTCTACACTCTAATTTTCTCTGGCATTCATTATAAAACAGTGATATATATGGTATTCATCAACCTCTTTCCCACAACACTTGCAAGCATGACTTTTGAAAAATCACATCCATCTGTTGATACATAATGCCAATCACAGTTCTCCCTTAAATATATTTACCAAGAGGAATATTTTGGGTAAATATGTCTGACGGTGACTAATTGACTTTTATGCAACAGCTAGGTATTAGAAGAGTTTAAAATGAAGGTATTATCTGGGTTTACTGGCCTTGTCATTTTTATCCCCCTTTAAGACTAAATTTTTAATTTATGAAGTAGAATTAATTCAATGAGGAATAAATTTGGTGCATTCCAGCTCCTAGCAGTCATTTTATTCAGTTAACATTTTGGTTTAAAGGTTGCTCATGTGTGTGTGAATTGGTCACTTTTTGTCTGCACTGCGCAATGTGCTGCAAAGTGGAGGCTTGGGAGATGAAAGGCACGACTGCTGAGTAGCTTTGAGTGAGCAACATGAGGCACTGACAACTCAACTTTGAGAGTACTTGGTATTTTTGAAGGGCTGGTTTAGCTATAATGGATGACATGAAGTCTGAACAGGGAGTTTTTCTATAGTGAAAAGATAGTCTAGGCTACCAAACATTTATTTATTTATTTATTTATTTTTAAATTTATCAATTAAGTATTTCAAATGCTCACGCATTTTCTACACGAGTAGAAAAGCTCTTTAATATCTTTAGTCTCACATACCCTTCTCAGTCCTCCTCAAAATATCACAGACATCTACTTGCTGACTCGTTTTAGCTTTGACAGAACCACTCTGCAGCACCCACTAATTCCCTGTAACTTCTTCCTTCACACATTTGGGACTGCCTGGATTTACTCTTACTGTTTAAAGATATGATTACACAAAGGATTACGTCCGGATGTGAAGAGTCTTCACATGAATACCCCTCATCTCAGGGTTTTAAAGTGTCTGAGATGGTTATTTAAATAAACATACGTATAGCAGCTCATCCTCTAGAAAGGGGATAAGAAAGAAAGAAAGAAAGCTTATTCATCCGGGCTTAATAAAAACTTTTCATCTTTTCTGTGTCATACATTATTTTAGGGGCAGATCTAGGCATTTCTAGGTTACAGATGGGCAGAAAATTATTTCAAATTATAAGCCCTGCAAGCTTTTTCTTCCAAATCAGGTGAAAAGACACATCTTTCAAAGTCTGTCATTGAGCAAAAAATGTGAAGATGGGTGCAAAGTCCATATTAAAATACTCAAGGGGGTACTTCAAGTGCAACACATGAGAAATTTAAGCTGTTGTCTCTCCTGCTTACCACAACGCCAAAGAAAACAGAAATCTGTCAGACTATATAAATGAAGTTGCTTATTTTAGAAGAAAGACTACTTTGGAAAAATTTCAGGTGGCAGAACCAACATTCAAATCACTTCTCAGCACTAGACAGAGTAAGGAAATCTGCTGGAGATTCCTACGGCCTAACGAAGTAGCCCTGCTGCTCCAGTGTAGCCTTCTTTCTTATTCAATTTCATCTACACATAAGCAACCTTTTCTTGATGAACTGTCCTGTTCGTTCTAAAAAACAAGTAGATATTGGAAAATGAAAACACACAAATGAATGTCTGGAAAACAGATCTCAGCCTTGGCCAAGAAGTATTACAAAGTGCACAGGACGCTCCTTTAAGATGTTCATGACTCTCTGTGTTCCATGACTGATTCAGATTCTGACCCATTCAATTACAAAATCAAAGCAATCTCCATATATATATATATAATTATTATTTTTAGCTGAAGTCTTCATTTTGTCAGCATATCTTTTTGATCACATAAAAGCACCCTCATCATCCCTGATTCTTTGCTCTTTCACAGTGTTTATAAATGAAGAGAATTCTGGCATGTTCTGTTGCAACCTACCAATGCATTGCATTAGGGTAAAGAGCAGCTCTATTTATCTATGTACATGTGCATATGCAATTTTCTCCTTGTTTTCTCTTCTCAGTGATGGAAAACATCAAGGATGCAATTTTGTCTGTATGTCTATTATTCCAGATTTCCTTAATTTTCTTAATAGTTTTTCTATTGAGTTCTTAAGCTTGCCCACACAGCCACTTCTAATAACATTACTCTGAATTAAAGGTGTTATTTGCAATGGATTTCTTAAGCATATGAAATTACTATGTGGTTATTCTAAATGGAATAAAAGCAGACTTAACTGAATTTCCCTCCTTCACTTCCAAAGCAAATAGAACCCAAATTTATCAAATTAGGTGCATTTTCATGAGGAATTTAAACTAGGATAACTCCTGAGAAGACAGATGTGTGTCATGACCTATTTGTGTTGCTCTCTGGGCCCACAGGCTTCAAAGAAAGGAAAAAAGGCATAGATGGGACAGCATCATTTGAGGAAAGACAGAAAAAGATTGAAGAATTCTGACCAGTTACCCACACACTTCATAAGTATTTAATACATTTCTGTGTGTGAGTAAAATTGACTGTCCAGAATGCAATTTCTTGCATGTGTTTAGTAGTAGCAGTATATGAGTAGACATGACTGACATCTCTTCTAAGACACTAAGCTTCCATGAAAGTGGGAAGATTTATGGTGGTGAAAATCTAACAGGAGAATTTCCAACCTGATCAGAAGTAAAATGGCAACCTGGCATGCCAACTAGCACCAGCGTTAACTACATCATAATATGCCCATGTACCCAAAGGGCTTGGGGAATTGGATTAGAAGTCAAAATGGACTGAAACAGCCAGGGCTTTTAAAACAACTTCTAGCAATGGTACACACTGAGGACTTTGCACACTAGATGAAGAAAAATAATTTTTAAACCATCCATTAAACAAACTCTTAAAGCAATATAACATTCACAGTATTTTGAAGACTATTAAGATGAACTCTTATGAATTCTCGTGTTTCTTCATGACCCCACAACATCCATCACCCCAATATAGTGTACAAAACATCTTAGAATATCAAAACTATGACCAATTCTTCACGGCCTGTGAACTGGAAGCTTTATTTTGAGATAAATTGTACACGGAGAAGGTGGATGTGGGAGGAGGCTTGTGTTAAATCCTTATCCGTTAAGTCAATGACCTCTTGGAAAGCTTCAAAAAGCTCTGTCTTTGTGATGAAGGAGGCAGAAAACAAACATATGCTGTGATCTGTTCACATACTTGAAATGGGCATACGAAGGAGAAAGATCTTAGGAATGCAAGGAAAGAAGGAAAAAGGCTGTGTGAGCCTGGCCAATATCCAGTGCCTGTTATATCCTTTTAATAACATTTTTCTGCACTTTAGTTAAATTACATACTGCTCAATGTTCCGTTTCTTACATGTGTGTGGTTAGCAGCGTGTCAGCAGACATATCTGTAACATCATATCTGTTAAAACACTAATTATTCCCCCAGGGAGGTGGGAAACTTGGGGGTTCAAATCCTGTCTTTGAAACAGCTGACAAACAAATTTCTCTTCTGAACAGAAGGTACATGGAAACTTGGCTTGGAAAATGGGACATGTAGAGTTCACAAAAGCTGACAAGAGAGTTCTTTAAAAGAAAAAATGATTAGCATAAAAAAATTTAATTCTTCTCCATCATAAATATTGATGTTTTTCATATATTAATGAATATTGAAAGAGTTTCTTTAGATGAGATTACTTTTTTCTATTTACTTTTTTTTCACATTCTAATGATTACATAAAAATGTCATTGTTTACATAACGATTATCAGTGAGTGTTTCATCTTGACATAGCATGCAAAGGCAAGATTTATTAAAAGAGATTTTGGTCTGATCATTTACAATGAACCCAGGGTCTCAAACAAGCATAGGGAACAGCACAGACGATGGGAATATGGGACTGTACAGTCACCCCAGGACATTCTCAAACAACTATAGATTATTCATCACTGTCATAGTGTTGATTTCAGAAGCTGTACACCAGATGTGAATAAATTTAGACTCTTCAGCAGTTTAAATCGCCTACATGATATCTCAACTGATACATCATGTTATATGAAGTGGGTTTTTCCCTGTATTAGAATTTTGTGACCTACGGTAAGTAATTGACTACTAATTCCCTCCTCAGTGAACAAGGAATTATGTCTGACATAAAACAGGACCAGGACTAAAGACACAATGGAAATACTAGCTTTGCATTCTCTTTGTCACATTTGTGTGTCTACCTTGGGACAATATTTTCCTTTACCTATTTAGCTAATTTATAGGATTCTACTCAGAAGTAACAATTCAGCAAAATGGAATTTTCTTGCTGGTCTAGCAAATATCTCTGGTTTTGAGATTTCTCGTAGGCCATAATGGCACAGGATATGCATTATGGAAATGCAGAACCACATGGAACGCAGTTCATTATTTACTTATTTTATGTATTTTCTTTTCATGTGAACCACAGTATTTAAAACTGGATGTGGTATGAGGGCTGCTGTGGAAGACAGCAATCCTAACCATGAAAGTAGCCTGAAGAGGCTGCTTTTTAGTGACTTAGTCTGGTTTTGAAGGTTTGCATTTTTCCATTTTTATCAGCAGATTTTCGTGATTATTCTAACAGTTCTGAAACAATTTGCCAAATTATCTTAATCATCTGATGATAAAGTAGTTGAATAATTTCTTTTCTTCCACTTACAGCACTTTTTTTCTCCAGCTGTTCCTAACAGAATCTAAGAATGAATATACAAACATTGTGTGCTTTTTGGAGTTCTATTACAATGTCAGATATTGTATGAAATATGGTTTGTGAGGTAACCATGTGCAGAAAACAAAGTTCTTCTTCTTAGTATGGGTTCATTAAATATGTCTGCCTGATTCTTGCACAGCTCTATTTTCTTTTCAGCATCATGGCTTTCTCATAACAGGGATTTGTTGAACTGAACTTCATCTAGAACTGATCATTATGGTGCTAATCTCAGGAGAGAATGAGCTGCCTTTCCCAATCATAAATGATGACTATAGAACATGTATAAAGACATTTTAAAGAGATTGAACTGAAAGTTATATTTAATCAACATTGTAACCCCTGATAGACACGTAGCAGGACATTTGGTGAAAGCGTATTGTGACAACTCACCCAAAGAGTATTTAGAACATTATTTAAAAGTGGAATCACAAAACAAAACTCGAACACAAAAAGGAAGCCTACAGAGGGTGGAAGCAAAGACAGGAGCCTGGAAGGAATACACAGAGGCTCGTCATGACCCAGCAATGTGCACTCACAGAGCAGAAAACCAGCTGTATCCTGGATTGCTTCAAAGGCAACACGGCCCGCAGGTTGGTCTCTCTCTGCCACAGGATGATCTCATTGCCTTTCTCTTCAGGCCCTGTGTAACTTTCATTTTAATTTCTGAATGAGGGGGTGATTCTGCCACTCCACTCTGCTCTGGTGAGAACCTGCCTGGATTATTGTGTTCAATTTTGTGATCTCCAACATAAGAAGGTCATGGATCTGTTGGGAGTGAGTCCAGAGGAGGGCCGTGAAGATGGTCAGAGAGAAGGCTGGAGCATCTCTCCTATCAAGACAGACAGGGGGTGTTGGGGCTGTTCAGCCTTTAGAAGAGAAGGGTCTGGGGAGACCTTTTTGCACCTTCCAGAACCTAAAGACAGCCCATACAGGAAAGCAGAAGAAGGAGTTTTGACAAGGGCAAGGAGTGATAGGATGAGGGGAAATGCCTTTAAACTGAAAGAGGGAAGATTTATACTAGATATTAGGGAGAAATTCATTCTGGGGAAGGTGGTGATGCATTGGAAAAAGCTGCCCATAGAAACTGTGGATGCCCCAGCCCTGGAAAAGTTCAAGACCAGGTTGTTTGGCCTTGAGCCCTTGTGGGGCTTTGAACAATCTGTTCTATTGGAAGGTGTCACTGCCAGACAATGCAAGGGCAGTATGAAAACACATACAAAAAGCACATACAATATGACATTTCATAAAATGGCAACTCTCTGTCATATGGAATCTGTAACAAAATGGCAGCACCAAGTAATCAGTGGGAAAGTATTTCCTGTTGTAACATCCCTCTGAATTAACCAGCTCAGGTACCAGTAGGGCCATTGCTTCTGCTGATCTCTTCCAGGGTAGTCTGTGACCATGTGAGGTCTTTCACAAAATTTCAGACCCCCAAAAATCCTTTGGATGCTGGGCACAGAAGGTCCCAGGCAACTGCAGTGACCCACCCAGGGCACAGACAAGCCCCTCAGACAAGCTGGGGGAGCCAGGGGAAACAGATTCCAGAAAGGGCTACAGGCAACAGCAGCAGAGGAAGAGGGAGGCAAGGAGGCAACAGTAGCAGAGAGATCCCAAGACGGGGCTAAGGAGGAGAGCAGAAGGGGCCCTGGAGCAGGGATCTTTCCCTAGCAGGTCTGGAGAGATCCCACTGGAGCAGAGACACCCCTGCAGCCCAGGGAAGAGGAGTCAGGAGCAGAGGAAAGAATAGAGGACTGGGGAAGAGTCATGGTGGGAAGGATGTGTTTTAGTCTCTCACTACCTGAATCTATTTTAACTGACAATAAATTAAGCTACTATTCCCCAAGTCAGGTCTGCTTTGCCATGGTGGTAACTGGTGAGTAATTTCCCTGTCTTTACCTCAGTCCTTGAGGTTTTCCACGCTCTTTTCTCCTCTTCTGGTGAGAAGGGGCAGGGAAAGAGTGTCCAGGGAAGGGGGCCAAGGTTAACCCACCAGGCAGAGTTAGTTACCAGCAGACCCTTGATCTGTGTCACCCTATAGAGACGCTAAAACACATCACTGAAATCTCCCACCACTGAAGCAGAAGGGTGGGACACCACTTCAGTCACTTCACTGCTGCACCACCATTTTTAATTTAGCACAGATTTGTAGGATGTCTGCACCCACAGGCAGCACTGTGACAGCATGCATTAAGGAAATACTGATTTAATGTCTCCTAGTCATGCTCTTTTCCCTTTATCTACTGTGGCTTAATGCACCCATGGGTTGTTTCCTTTGTGAGAACACTTGCATAAGTGTGATCTCTGTGGCATGAAACCCTCAGGTGACCCATAAAATAAGTACAGTAGAAAAGTGTACGGCTTTCTCCGAACTGCTTCTCTGAGAGATCAAACAAGCCCCACCACTCTTGGGAAGTAGGAGATGAAAATGAAAGTTACACAGGGCCTGAAGAGAAAGGCAATGAGATCATCCTGTGGCAGAGAGAGACCAAGGTGTGACATCACTTTCACTGTGACACAAAACTGTTCACAGAGAAAACACCCAGACTAGTAAATAAAGCAGAATAAAGTACATTCTCTGGCACTGAGATCATTTAGCACAGCAGCTTTGTTGTGAGTGAAATGACACACACTCATAAGAGAGAAGTAGCACATTTATTGATATAAAAGAGTGATTCTACAAAGCTGATGGCAAATGTGACCGTGATTTAACAAGATTCAATGGCAAGGCATATTTGAGTATTTACTGCATAGAGGATAGGGTCAGGGAGAGCTTTTCATTGACTCATGCAGTCCGAGTTCCTTCTCAGAGAGGAGTTTAGGTGTGGCTGGATGCAGACTCAGTCCCAGACTTGGCCAATGGATTGTGTCTAAAGGATTATATCTGTGCAATCAATCCTTTACATCAGTTATCTTAGATTTCAAAGATTTCCATTTCCCTGAGTTTTTAACACAATAAAGACTCTCTTGGCCTCTAGGAGTAACCTTGAGAGGTGTCACTGCTCAAGGGGAGATGCTGGCACGCAGCTCACAGCCATAATATTTGTGTCAACTATGGAGTAAGATGATTGATCCAGTTATATTTGCATACTGACTATGGATGTTAGATTCCTGCAAACCTGACTTGAGTCAAACCTTGACCAGCACTACTGGTTAAGCAGATGCATTGCTTAAATTAGCCCTTGGCTATTATGTTGTTATCTGCTTCACCTGAATCCAATTTGAGTGACCAGACAAATAGATTACAACTGTCACTGGGGATTATCACCTGAACAGGGTTACAGGGAACAGACATCAGGTTGGGACAGCTTTCCTGTCCACAACATAAAACAGTCCTTTTACTCAAAATAGTAAGGTCCTAAGTGCCTAATTACGACAGTCCCTGATCTTATTTAACTCCTCACTGCCCTCAGGCATTACTCAATAAAGTGAAAATTGACCCAAGCCATTGGCCTGGCCATTTTTAATTTATTAGTGTGGACACAGTCACATCTGTTCACTGCAATGATTTTTTGGTGTCTCTTTCAGGACAAGCTCTCTGATTAACAGTCACGGAGGGTAGAATTCAGCTTCAGATCAAAATATCTACTACACAAGCACATAAATATGGGGTATTGCCTAAACATTGGTATGTAAAGCCATGTGAAATGTCATATATGTTTGAGAGCTAAGGAGATACAGAGGTCTGTCATTGGACCATTGCCATTCTGCAGTGACATATGAGTTGAGGGAGAATAAACCAGAGAAAATCAGAGCTGTTTAAGGTGTAAGTCAAGCAGTGGATTTCCATTACAGTTAGTTAAGTGAATGCATTTTCACCAGAAGTGGAATTCATTTTCGATGCAGAGAGCTCTATCACCACCTGAGTTGTCTAAAGCTGCCAGAAACCTTCACATCGTACTGGCAAGCATAATACAGAACTTAGGCCCTTCTGGAAAGTGGCAGCCACACATGATACTCTAAAACATCTGAAATTACAGTAGATAGCTCAGGGTGAAAAACTGAATCAGGTCAAAAAACCTCTTAAGGTATTGTAGCAAGTGCCAGTATTAAGAGTTTATATGGTAAACTGGGCCAGCAAGCCATCAATTATTTAAAATAAATTTGATCAGAATTTCCTTCTGGCACTAAATTTGAGTGAAACAGAATGGCCTCTGCTTTTCCTGTAAAACTCTCTTAGCCTCCGGATCAGAGCAGCCACATACAAAATGCCTATTGGGAATGATCTCAAGCTTGCACAAAGGCCTAAAATGAGGTTGTCCTAAGGCTGTCCCAGATTGAAATCATGCCAAAGTTAATCATAATTTCACTGTAGGTAGAATGAAACTTCAGAACTCATTCATGTCCCTTCAAGCTATTTAATTAAGTAGAAAATACAAAGTGAAGGGATTTATAATATAGACAATAAATGGCTTCTGTACGCAAAAGAGAGAGTTTTGCTCATTCCATCTTGATCAGTGTCTTTGGTGCCACAAATGGTTTAAGAATAGAATTTCTTTGACTGCTAAGAAGATGGAAAAAGAAGAATTTTAGAAAATTCTCCTGGTCACCCACCTTCAACTTCAAGAACATTAGTAAAATTGGAAATCAGATGTAAGGACACACTTTCAGGAATTAGGTTTCCTTATGCTTTAAACTTCTTTCCCAATCCCTTTCTTCTTTCTGACAGCAGCATGAATTATTTTCCACTTCAGTCATCACTCTAACAAAAGCATTGTACTAAAAATCTACTGCTTTTTCTTGCTACAAAAAACTCCTGCTCAGACATAAGTCCTATTTAATCTTAGTCCAGAGCAGCAATACAAAGGTTTTCTCCCCTCAAGCAGAGGTTGCAAGCTATTTTGTTTAATAGATGCCTATCAGGAAACCCTGTGATTCCTCATGTGTGAATGAAGCTATTAAGCCCCAAACCTTATTACACAAATAATGTCCATTTTGATATTTCAAAGTACTTTTAGCAAGGTGCTCACAAGAGTGTTGTAAATGATCCGTAAACAGTGGAACACTACAGGGACAAATTGTAGATTGGGCAATTTATTTTCACAAAAGTTTACTGCCAAAGGAGAAACTAATCACCATTGAGGGTCACTTGAGGGCCCAATCCTACAAAAGTTCCTCCCCTGTGTCTTCCTTGCTCATGCTGTGACACTGTAAATCAGGAAGATTAATCCTGTGAATAAGGTATGCTTAGGTGAGTAAGGGGTTTGAGATACTGTGTTTTGTAATCATACAAAACAGGTATCTCCTTTACATTCTTGTAGGTAATTCCTTCACATTTCTAGATAATCTCTTTTATTCTTTCTGGCAGATATGCCATCACCATAAACATGAGGAACTAAGACTAAAAAGAGGAACTAAGACTTAAAAAGGGGAATTAAGCAAGAATTTCACATGCTACTTTGTAAATGAAAAGAAAAAATAGTTACTTCTAGAAATTGTAGATTTTGTCAGTGTTCCTAACTTCCAGGAAAGTGGAAATGCGAGGTAAAAAACCTATTTTGACTCAAGTGTATCATGTGTGATACTTTCAATTTACCCCAAACACATTTAAAAAGCCTGAATTTCAGTGGTGCTTTTTTATATTAACTTTCTTTACTATATTTCAAAATGGATTTTAATCCTGCATGTCACAATTTCCTTTTTCTAAACTATGGAGATAGTATGCAATAGCACAGGATGATAACCTTTAAAATCACACTACCTGGCACCAGCTGAGGTGACAGAACCAGTGATGAAGACTTCAAAAAGACTGTGGTTTCATGATATTTGTTATATAATTCTGAAGGTCAGTAAGCGGCTGATTCTGAAGAAAATCAGCAGAAACAGCTTCATGTTAATCTATGCCACTGGTCATTTTTTCTGTTCTTGAAGCTTATTTCAGATTCCCTGTGGTGGATTTGACCTTGGCTGGCTTCTGGATGCTCAGCTAGCCACTTTCTCATTCCTTCTCCTCAACAGGACAGCAGAAGAAAAGATGTAAAGGCAGGGTTTTTTTCCCCTCCCATCTTTTCTCACTCCTCTGTCACAGCTGCTACAGCGTTTTTAATTATTTTTTTTTAAATGTGTTTTCACAGAGGCATCACCAGCTTTGCTGAAGAAGCAGCCTTTGTCTGGTGGTGGGGCCATTTAGGAGTCAGCTGGAACCAGCTGTGTCCAACATAGGGTGAGCCCTTGAACTCTTCTCACAAAAGCTTCCCCCACCCCTAAACCTTGCCATCTAAAAAAAATACACCTTCACATATTATGACACTGATATTAACCTCTATTACAACCTAACCTGCATTTTGGGAATGACTACTCAGCATCAGAGCATTTACATTCTGCTCTGGTATCAGCTCAAAATACTCATCATGTGCCTTCATACTAGGTTTATTTCCAGGTGCATCTGTGGCACAGTTAGAAACTGGATATAAGGATAATGAAAGCAGCTGTAGTCATGTAGCTGGTCTCCAATGATTCTCAGGCTGCCTCGTTGTGCATTTCTTATTAGGAGTGTGAATAATATAAACCATTTGGTTTTTTGGGTTTTTTTTCTGAGACACCTTAGGCATCATTATCTCACCCTTAAGCTTTGCATGCTAAGAATGATATCAAACTCAAATTCAATGGAGAAATGTTCCCTCAGGACTGCAACTAATATTCAGTCTATATTCCCTGCTCTTATTCAGAGCTACTTCTTTAGGATTTGCCATAAAAGTCTTCCCTTTTGCTGAGTACGAATCAGAAATGCATTCCAGAAACAAATCTGCAAGCTCAAAATCATTGGAAGACTAAGCCAGATGTGTAAGTTGTTCCACACCTTGCAGTAGCAGTGCCCTCTACAGTCAGTTGTCCCCATTCTTTAGTGAAAGCTGACTGGATTCCAAACCCAAAAGAATTTTACACAAATAAGTCTTCAAACTAGAAGCTGACCTAATGACAGTTACAGGTCTTTGACAGATTTTTGGAACTCCTGAAGCTCTAATATTTGGGAGACTGTGGAACTAACTTTGGAACGAGACCAGCTTTGAGACGCAGGTCAAATCACCCAGTATCCAGATATCCTTTTCAGCCACAGTTATTACATGTAACAATGATATTCTGTATTTCTAATCCCTGATAAACTGTTGAAAATTACTTTTTAACTAAAACAATAGCTGTTGAACACAAATAAAGTTATCTGCCAGCAAAAGGGACAGCTAATTCATCTGTTGCTGAACACTGTTTTCAGATGTAATCACAATGTCTCCTGCCTAGAATTATTGGCATCAAGCTTGTAAATGTATCCCCTAAGGGAGGAACAACACTGTAAATAACTTGCCTTTAAAGAGGAGGTTTATTGGATTTTTACACCAGACAACATGAGCTCTGGTTAAATGCTGAATGATATTTATGTCCCTTTACATCCAGACATACCTCAGCTGCTTTTTTTTTTTATTAATTTTTTAATTTTTTTTTTTATTTCAGCATTAATGAACATAGCAATCATTGATATTCACTTCCAGAGTCTTTCTAGCATACAAAATACAGACACATTAGAGGGTGAATGTGACAGCTGAAAGAATAGTGTTTTTCAATTTCTTTTACTACCTCATGAATTAAGGAGAAAAAAGAGGTGTAGGGGGAAGAAAGAGACCTGAAAACAGAGATGAAATTATTCTGCTGGTATTCATGTCCAATAAGACTGAATGGCTTAAAGGGAATATGAGCATGGGTTTTCAACATGCTCAGCTGAACTGTCAGTTGCTACCAGTTTACCAGTTTATCAGTTACCAGTTTATCATTTTACACAACCCTCAAGCGATATTGGGTATGGATCAGTACAGATGTCATGGGAGCACAAATCTAGCTTAAATCTGCCACACTGTGTGACGCAAGGTGTTTAAGTATTTGGACTAAGAGCTTGACTCTCCGCTTGTCAGACATGATGTGCTACTTCAGATCCCTGGATCAGTCCATCTCAGAGCTCCCTGCATTATATAATTTCTCAGCAGCTCTTCCAGCCTGTTTACGCCATGCGCATGGAGACCATAATGCAATATGGCCTGATGGAAATTATACTGGCCTCATTTTCTATAGGCAGCTGCATATATGTGGTAAAACCTTTAAAACTTATTTAGCCCTGTTCCAAAGGTGAAAATTTCCCCCTGGAGAAGGCAGAACAAAATGTGTTACTTCTTTGAGAGAGCCTGACCTCAGAGTTTCACGTGGCCATTCTATTTGTAGATAGCTAGGTAGTGTAATTTCTCCCAATTTACAAGTCCAGTGTCATCTCTTCTTCCACCACACTGCAGAGAAAATAAGTTAGAGGAAAGTCCTCTTTATCTTTATGAGATGAAAAGAGAGCTGCTGTTTGGTGACCTGCTCACTCTTATCAGGCTGGGTTAGACAAATTGTTGGAACATTTGTAATACTGAGTTCTTCAGGTGGCATCCCTTACGGCAGGATTCATCTGACTAAATGTAGGTGCTAATATGCATTTCAGCAAGTCACTTTTGATTCCCTTTACTGCCAAAGATCTAGTAATAGAGACAATGGAATTTAGAGTGTGATTCATCTCATCCTAAACAGATGCCTACATTTGTTCAGAGGAATTGCATCCTAAACTCCATTAACTGAATTGATCAGATCTCTGCTGATGATAATGGAAGCACAAATAACCAGTTAAAATGGTAGGTGTCTGTGCTGAAAGTCAGATGAGATTGATGATCCTACCCCTTATTTCTGAAACCTACTCAAACTGAGGTGTATGTTGTACACTCAGCTGCTCCATCCTATTAAAACTGAGTTTCTTCCCTGGGGGATCTCTGTTTGAATAGCCATGGAAACCTGTGCAGTGTGGTGCAGCAAAGAAATTTCCATGCCTTCAGATTTTAGCAGGAAATGAATGCAGAACTGCTTGTAGCAGAAGCTTGAAGCTTAACCACCTACTACTACCCATTTTGGAGGTATTGGATCTCTTTTTTTCAGAGTTGGTCCAAAATGTCCTGTGTTTAAAGAAAATAGAGGGATGCCATCTCCTTCAACAATGATTAGATTTTCCTGAAATAAGGATGGCCAGTACTTGAGTCAGAGAAAAGGTTCATTTTCCCCAGTATCCAGTTTGCCGCAAAAGTTGTAATGTGTGAAGAGTTAAGTATAGTAACTAGGTGGGCATCAATATGGTAATTCCATAAGTTCTCTTCCAGACCTCAGAAGAAACTCTGGTAGACGTCAAAACTTTTCTTGCTTAATTTTAAAGCTTGCTGTTTGTCTTTCCTTGCTTTGTCCAGGTTAAAACCCTTTTAATTAATACAACTTGTGAGTAGAATTATAATATATAATTCTTAGTGCATTAAAGGTTTTATAATAGCTTTTTCTGTTATAAGTTTATTATTATTAATATACTAACTGATTATTTTACTGGTGTAAATTTCATCTCATCTGATGACAGAGGCGCATCTCACCTGATGAAAGACATGACACAGTCTCAGAATAAATTGCTTTACATATTCATATGCTGAACCTGGAAATCTACGTTCTTTCCAAAGAAGGGATTATTTAGTCTCCAAATAACTCTCTGGTCTTGAATACTATACATGAAGCAAAGGTCAGTTGTAATTTATGATTAATTTTGTGTTCTTGACTTGAGTTCAATTTAAACAATGAAATTAATGCTTTAGCACTTAAACTTTTACCTTCACTGAAACAAGAAGAAAGTGCTAAGATCATGGTACAGCACTACACATCCATGAAAACTGTGCTGGTGGCCTGGAATCTATTTTACAATCATTTTAGATTATAGTTGTATCTAGGTAATGTCCCATCACTCTGACAGCAAATTGGAAAGAGACCTTATACGAGTGACATGCACATCTCTCTTAATTACTTGCATGTAAGTAGAAAAACATTTCCTAATTTTTAAAAGTGGTGTGTCAATTAGGAAAACAAGATCAGAAACACCTTTTTTTTCCAATACTGACTTGTTTTAAATACTTCAGCTATTTAGCTTGACAAGTTGTATCTCCCTATACTGCCTTTTTTCCTCTGCTGATATTGACTGTTTTACATGTTTTTGTTTCTTCTGCCTATTAGTCTTTTACAATTCTGTAAAAGAATTCCATAGCTGTAGTGAAACGCCATGTTTGGACAATTATATTAAGGGCCCAGTTAGAGACTTTAGTATGTCTTTAGCCTAATTTTAAGATGTGATATCCAGGCCTATTTTGGTTTCTCTTTCCTCTGTATCATCACCAGGATATGCGTGCGTGTCTTCTGTGCTTCCTTTTTCATGAATGGGACACAGATGCCAGCAGAAATGGTTTGCATGTCTGGTACTCTGCTATTTCTGCTCGTCTGCCTCCGAGATCAGCAGATGGAGATTGGGTAATTCTGTAGCTCTGTAAGTCATAAACAGGTCGGCATAAATATCACTGTCTCAAATATTATGCTGAGGTTGCCCATTTGAACTTCTGCCTCACTGGAGCTTTGCTTACGGTTGGGAGCATATGCTGCATACATTTGGTTGGTTATTGTCTCCATCCTAATCAATATACAAATGCACATCTGCTGAACTGGTCTTCTAAATTTTACTCATCTTTAGACTAGAACTGACTTCCATCTTGGGAAGTACATACCAGGTTCACAGTAAACCTTATCTTTTTCCTTCCTTCTTTACTCTGATGAGCAAACTAATGGGAAATATCATTATCACTAAAACCTGGAATAAACTACTAGGATAGTTCCTGTTTCCAGATTGTGAATTCTGACTCTTTGCAGCATTAGGAAAACCTTTTACACCTTTTACATTTGCCTGTAGGACATACTCTGCTTTCAGCTACAAGAGGTGTACATCTAAACCCAGCTTTTTAGAGACAGCCACAAAACCACAACAACAGCAAAAAGAAAAAAAGCAAATAAAACATAGGCAAGTATTTTGATGGAACTTTCAAAATTTGTGAAGTAATCTCAGTCAGAATCTATCTCAGTGTGTCAGTTAGAAAGGTTGGCAGCCTGCTGCTCAGCCTTGAATGGAAATGACAGCTCGGACTCTGGAGAATTCATCCTCTCTCATTGAACAATAGGAAAAATTTGAAAAACCTGCAGTGACATCCAACACCTCCTTGTCAAGACAAATGCCCACTGTAGCCTGGAGAGCATGGTCAGTGCACCAGTTTTCAAGTTTTTAGAAGGTTCCTGTCCTCTATCCACCAGATGTCCCAGGCTCACTGTTCACTCTCACTAGACCCTCTCATTCCCTCCGTCCCCACTATTGCCACTGGGAATGTTTGTGATCTGTTTTATTAACAATCCTTTTATCCCACAAAACACGTGGTTAGCCCAGGTTAGCTCTCAGGTACACTTCACATGGCAGCCCAGCAACTGTTTATAGTAGCAGAGCAGGAGGGGACACCAAGCAGACCAAACAGGAGAAGGGCAGCAAGGAGGAAAAATTCATAATCCAGTTTTGTAGCTGGAATCATTATATGAGAAAAAAACCAACAACAACAACAAAAACCCCAAAAAATAAAACAACAACAACAACCGCCCAAAAAACAAAAACAAAAAACAAAAAAACCCCCACAAAACAAAACAAAACAAAAACCAAACCAAACCAAAACACCGCCCCCCCAAAAAAAAAACCAAAAACAACTCAGTTTCAGTTTGAATCAATTCTTTCAGTTCTAATAAAAATCATAGTAAAGTCCAAAAGGACCACATCATATCCAAACCTCAAATGGAATTTAGACAAACCAAGGTGTCAATGCACCCTGCAAACAGAATTACATATATAATCTATATTCTATATAGGGTGGGATGTTTGGAGTCATTCAAGTTTCCTTCTTTTTAAGCAAGGCAGAACTGAGAACAGAATCTATCCACTTCAAAACACTGGAAAATAATTAATTTTATTTTAAATGATCACAACTGGTAGACTCGGAGAGTATGAAGGAAGCAGGCTGGGAATATGCATAATTTGGACTGGAAAGGAAATTGGGTGTAAGAGGGTGTCAACAGAAAAGAAACAAACAGGTTATTCTTACCTGATTTGAGGAATGGAGAAAAATAACAACTTGCAATAACAGAAATAAAACCTTCTAGTCACAGATGGAGATAAGACAAGGATGTGTTTATGTAGACCAGACTGCAATAATGTAAGCTGTTAAGTTAAAAATTTCAACATGAGAAAACTGTTATGACAATAAATCTTTGGTTACTTAATTAACAGGAAACCTGATAGCGCAATTATTTTTGTTTTCTTTTAGGACAGCATTGCAAAAAATAATCTACTAAACCTTGATAAATGAAAAGAAAATTCATTTCAGTGCAATGGCGATGTCTTCTTCTAAAGCAAAAGGATACTTATATAACTGTTTATATTTTTTTCTGTTATGCTTAATGTAATTTGTCATTTATAATACATGAAGTGAGCATTAAATAACTATACCACAGTGACGGAAAAAACAAACATCAATTTTCATGCAAGACAAATTTTGTTAGAAAAGACAGCATTTTTCAGAAATTGAGAATTTTTTATGAATAATAATGACAGTGATTTTCCCTTTTTCATCACATTTTCTGGCGCAGCTTTAATGAGGTTTTAACATAATTACATGAAAAATGAAAGCTATATCAAGTATTTTGTGTTTTCCAAAATATTGATAGATTTATTTGAAAAACATGGTATTTGAAAAGGTCTACGTTAACCAAAAGCAAGCAGAGAAACTAAACCTCCACTCCAGAAAAAAAAAACAACCAAACAGAAAAACACCCCAAACCCCAACAACTATGAAGTTATCAGCTTGGATACAGCAGGAAATGTGATGAACTGTGGAAAACAGACCCATTTAAAGCTAGGTGAAGCAGAACATTTTTTCAGAACATTCCCATTATTAATATAATTGGTTTCTCTTGGCTCAGTCAACTGCAGCGATTTTTCTTGCGGTCTGAGTACTGAATTGCACCGAATGGCATTGGGGAGGAAGCAGCAGCAGAGTTCACACAGGACTTCTGAGCTGTGTGGCACTCACACTCTGAGTGGGAAGAACTCTCCATAACCTGTACACCTCTGCAAAGACACTCTCCAGCCTTCATCTATCACAGAATCACAGAATCACAGAATGGCTTGGGTTGGATTGGACCTTAAAGATCATCTAGCTCCAACCCCCCTCACATGGGCAGGAATGCCACTCACTACATCAGGTTGTTCAGAGCCTCATATGAAGAAAAAAAAGGTGTTTTTTTATCCTCAGAGCAACCTTTCCTGCTCAGTGCTGAGGAATTATACCCAGTTTTCAGGAGAACTGAGCTGTGCTAAGGCACTGTCGCTTGAGTGATGTCAGTGTTGGCTCACTGCTTACTCATATTTTCACCTCAATGCTCATTCCCAGAAATACTTATAAAAGAACAAAGAGACCCATTTGGTGATATTAAGGTTAGTGCTGGGAATTCTGACACATGCAGGTAAAGTCCATGATTATGAGAAACTTCCTCTGCTAACTTTTACGTTTCTTTCTGTCTATAGTCTGTTCTGCATCAGTGTAGGGTAGTGGCATAAGTCTGTTTATCAGCCAAATAATTATTGTAATATGCAGTTACCAATAAAACGTTGTCAGAAAATAATTTTAAAATCATGATCTCACTACAGGAGATGACATAAAATTAAATAGAAGGATGCAGCTAACTTTTGTTTCTCTTCCTTCTTTTTTAAAGTAAAATTAATAATCACAGTTTACAACTACAAAGAAATGAATCCAATTTGATCAGAATCAGCAGTGGTACTGTGAAATCTGGAATTACTCCAAGTCATACATAGGACAAAGTTAATTCTTATCCTTGTATTTCTTACTAAGGCTTTACTGTAAACTAGTTGTGTCTTTAGTGCTAGTGAAAAAGTAAGGGGAACATGAACTTTCTCTTCATCCACTCTATAAATTTCCCAGATCACAATTTCCTGCTTAAGCTCACATTTTCATGTGGTTTTTATTATCATTTTTACAATATCTCTCTGCAAGGATTAAATAGCCTCTCAGCCACATTTAACTGTACTGTAATATTTGGAGCAAGACCCTGTGACCCTGAATGAGATCTAGATTAGCAGAAGTTTGTAGTGCTTTTAATTGCTCACAGTTTAAGAATCGATGTTTCTCAAGCTCCCACATTACTCTTTTAGTTCTATGTGCTTTAACCCTCTGAGTGAAATGAAGTGAAATAGTATTTAATTATTCCCTTTTTCGTATAATAAACCACACACTCTGTAAGCTGCTCCTCCAGTATAAATCAATGGCAGGCGGGAAATATTCATTGCATTGGAGCGGGGATTTTTGGGCAGCTGCAAGCTATTCTTTTATATTCTAATTATTCTTGTTCTATCAGTGTGATAGAAAAGATAAAAAGTAATCTGCAGATCAGAATTCTTGGACTGCTGTAGCACTGAATTCTGGGAGTGCAAGGAAATTATTCAGGAGTGAAAAAGAAAGGTAGCAGGAAAACCTAAGAACAGTAGAAAAAAACCCTCTGCAATATTAAATGTAGAGGTTAGCTTTATTAAGAAATAAAAAGTCAACGTTACAGAAATATTTATTATTAGGAGAGGACTTTTACAGTGATCAATACCAGGACTGATGCTCTTAAACATTTTGGCCAGAAATGAAGAAGAAATTGCAAAGTTGCCTTTGATTTTAAATGTTTAGACGTGTTTGTGAGCTAGCATTAAAGATCATGGTAAATTCACACTCACTGGCAAGCAGGGACTCATCAGAGGTGTGAAGATCAAAGGCAGCCTTGGCTGCAGTGACCACAATGTGGTGGAGTTCAGGATCCTGAAGGCAAGGAGATCTGCTTACAAGAGTCCCATGGGAGAAAGGTCTGGAGGAAAGAGGGGCCCAGAAAAGATGGTTAATATTCAAGTATCACATCCTCCAAGATCGAAAGACCTCCATCCCAATGAATAAGAGGTCAGGAGACCCTAGTGCAAGAAAGACATGGACATCGGCCAAATTGTTCCAGAGGAGGAGCGTGGCAATGACCAGGGGACTGGAACACCGCTCCTGTGAAAAAAGACCAAGAAAGCTGGGATTGTTCAGCCAGGAGAGGTCTTGGGAAGACATTATTGTGGCCTTTAAATATATAAAAGAAACTTGAAAGAAAGACAGAGAAACACCGAGTACTCCAGGGACAAGACAAGCGGCAATGGATTTAAACTCAAAGATGGCAGGTTTAGAGTGAACATGAGGAAGAAATTTGTTGTGATGAGAGTGATAAGATACTGGAACAGATTGACGAGAGAAGCTATGGATGCCCCACTACTACGCCTTGGAGAAACAGTCACTCTACTAAAAAGGCAGGACTGAGTTAGGGCTTTTGTCTGCAGTGGAAAAGAATTCAGGCAGATCAAACATCTGATAAGTGTATTGGATTCAGATCCAAATATTAATTCTTGGAATTCAAGAGCATTTTAATATAATGCATTAATTTCACTTGTGATTGGTAGCAGTTGGCTTGAGCGACCATTCCCACAGAGTGTTTTAGTTTGAGGTCCTACACTTATCTGTTCCTATTATTTTAACTATAACCTTAACTCTGTTAAAGTGACTGGTAATTAATTACAGCTAACTCCTGTCAGTGCTATGACACCAAGTTACATTATGATTGTACATTTACAACATAGTTCTGGACTCAGGAATATAGTGTTTATGCCATAGCAGAGGATATACAATGAACAGCCTGAACACACCATTAATCACTGGTCTAGGAAATCTCAGTTGCACTACTGAATACATCCATAGATCACTGTTCACATAACCAAAGCCATTGTAAGACTGTCTGTGATAAGGTCATGAGAAAATCAGATTATGTTATTCAAGTTACAATAAATCTCTTTTTGAATACATATATGACATCTTTGAGAAACACAAGGGAATGATTAATGAAAGATTTGAAGACTAATGGGAGTTACATTCCCATGTTCTTATTTCCTTGTTTTTTTCTTCTATTGGTTTAGTTGCTCAATGGGGTGAAAATGAATTAAATATTAGTATATTACCTCAAAATATGATGATTGCAAGTAGTAAAGAGATGGCGTTACAGGCAGAAACAAAGGACTTGGATATACATTTGCATGCATTAAAAACTTTTTGCCAGTATCCCTAAGACAGTGAGAAATTTCTTTCTCATCCTGGATCATCTGCAAGATTTATCTTTGCTCAGGTAGGATGTGAACCAGAACGGATCACAAAACTTAACCTCCGGGTAGAGAATGGCCAGAGCTTATATGTTGGTTAATATCACTCTGAAATAGACATATTCTTATCAAATTGAAGACAACTTCATTGTATCAGCCTTTAATACGCATGAAGTTCAATCATATTAAGAGTTTTGCCCTAGAAAGTCACACTTTCACTTATTTTGCAAATCATGTTGAAGCTTCAACCTCTATAATGATTTTAGCAGGTAATCCACCATACTGAGCACTGCTGACATCCTCATAGCCTTAATTTACCAGAACCTAACTTGATAGTCAACCTTATGCCTGGATTAATTTCATCTAACATTAGCATTTTAAGGAGTTGTCTTTGTTAGTTATCTCAGACCTTGCTCAGAGTAAAGAGAAGTAAACTTTGAAAATAGTTTAGGTCTTAGATCAATCTGGAGGCCGATTTCTCTCTCTATGAGACAATTTGAAACAGTCATGCTCATGATTTTAACACCTCAGTTAACGTCTAAATGTAGAATGAATTGGATTCTTAATTTTCACTTACTCATCTGTGCAAGGCTGCCAAGATCTTCATGGTACCCCATGGCTAATGAAATGCTCAAAAATCTGCTTAAGGTAAATCCCTCAAAGTGTTTTAACTCCTTTCCCAAGCCAGGCAAAGAACATCTTTCACACTGGGGCTGTTTTAGCCCTCTCTCTGCCAGCCATTCCCTGGTACTTACATAGAGCTCAATAGAGAAACTAAAGGCAATGCCAGTGAAAAAATGTCTGAAATGCTCTATTCAGTTCCTCATGGGTGATTAAAAGATATTAGGCACTAATACCTAACATATTAGGCGGTGTTGATGGGGGTGCTATGGATAGTTGTCAGCATCCAGAATCTTCCACTGGGATTAATATGATATTAATGTCTTCTTCTCCAGAATCCATCTGGGGTAATTTTTAGTATTTTATAACATGCTTTTATACATTTGGTCCATCCTCGATCCTCAGCTCCATCCATGTCTCCACTTTTCAAGGCCTCCGCTGTTTTACAAGACCTGCGCTTCTCTACTTATCATCGTTTTGTTAATCACAATTTATGCATTCTGCACAGAACAACTGCTTGTTATTGTCACCTGTATAAAACTCTGACTCATGATAAACAAAAGTAAATAAAATTAATTACAGACACCGGGTTAATTAGAGAAATTGCTGTCACAGATAAGTCGAGTACAACAAAGCTGCAACCAGCTCAGGAAAGGTTCAGACACAGCAAAGCTGACAAGCCTCAGTCCTGAGGCCTTGCAAACTCACTACAAAGCTTACGACCTTTTACTGCCAGGACCTGTTCCGTATGGCAGGATTACAGAGTTAGAGTTAGTCAAAAGAGATTCTTCTGGGAATGTTTCTTAGGAAGATGTCATTTGGGCATTGTTTATTGCCTTCCAGAGAAGCCTGTTATTTCCACAGAGCAATATAAATCTTTAATGCTTATCCCAAGAAATTTAGTTGCTTAAACAAGGCAATTTTCCCTGGAGATTTAAGTGAAGCTCCAAACAAAGTTTAGGTAGCAGCTTGTGTCCAAGCCCTCTGTTATTATTTCAGCTTTCTATGTTTTTTGTCTTGCATGTGATCCCTGCATTATCACTTCATCTGTAGCATGGTGGGCTGTTGGTGCTTTGACAATGCTCTTAATTCTCTTTGGACAATCTCTCAGTTTTCTCTGCTTTTAAACAGTACCAAATGCTTCGTTATTTCCGTTTGCAGAGCCTTCCTGCCAGCAAGTTTCAGAATTACAACGATACCTCCCCTGCAAACATCCAGCATCCCTCACCTTCAATGATTAGCATCAGACCATCCATATGGGCTTTGCTTTGGAGCCATCTTGTAGCTGTGGCCACCAGTCAAGGGGGTGTGGTCCATATGCTGGATCCATTCCATTTTTCCTTCCATTAAAATTCAGACCCTGAATAAACGGAATTGTGAAGATAATTTTATTTGCATGTTCTTTGTCTCAGTGGTAAAATACTTTTGAAGCTGAGAGTTTTGACACCAAGTCTTGAAGATAAGATAGGCAAAATTTGTATATTTTTTTTTTCTGAAAAGTAATAATTCCCAAGTATGAACATTCTGTCTTAGCCTATGTATTATTTTCACTTTTTTAAAAAAGTTCACTATAAACTGAGAAATGTAACAATTTATTACTGTTTTAAAATTTATTTAATAGCAGCTGAGCATTGTAACTACCTAAGTAAAAGCTCTTAGCCTTAGACAGAGTTTAGCAATTGAAGATTTTTTTGCTATGCTATTTCCATTCCTTCTCTTAACCCTAACGGCTGTCAAATGGGGAGTTTCCAACATGAAACTATTGTGACACAATGTGATGAGCAAGGTAATTCATCCTTTGCTATGAAATCCATGAATTTTTGGTTCAGGTGGCCTGACCATCTCCCAGATCTGGAAGCCAAGTAGAATATCAACCTTTAGCAAAATGATGTTAGACATTCAGGCATAAGCAACAGAAATTGAGGAGACACTCTAAACCCCAGTCTCTGTAAACAATGGAGTCTAGGTAGATATTTAGCTGACTAAACGTAGGGGTCTACCTTAACATAGACTGAAATGTTTTATGAGATGGTGTCTAAAATCTACTGACCAAATGGTTTAGAGTTCTTCTGAAAGCAATTAAAGTATGAACTTTCTGTGTCATCAGACACACTTAGAAAATATCCATGATGCCTACAGACACAAACATGTAGATATCTAAATTTATGTGATGTCATCTCAAAATGAAATTCATTCTTACTGCCTTAAGTCGCACAGTTAAGTCTTTGGTTAAAGAGTACTTTGTATTTTAGTATATTTGTATTTAAAGGTAAAACTTCCCTTCCCCTGTAAAAAGAATCTGTACTGACAATCATCATAGCTGGATTACAAATTTATTAAAGAAGCTGAATAGTTGCTAAAAAATTAACTACTTTTTACTTCCTCTTCTGTTACTGAGGATGTAACTATAGAAAAACAGAGCAAAGTATCATTATAATCTGGTTATTTCCACTGGTTGAAGCAAACCCTGGCAGTACAGAGTATTCCAATGAAATTCAAAGCTGAATGTAACATTAATATTTCATAAGAAAGATATTCAGCATTGCAGCCTTGATTTTAAGCCTTACACACTTAGCTAAAATGATGTAAGTGTTGTACATAAATGAGAATTCAAACTTTTTCAATTACAATTGCAGCTTCCAAATACCAGTCTAGCACAAAGCCAGCATAGGTCCTACTCAATTTCCATCTCAGCTCTAACCAGCTACAGCATATCCACTCTCCATTAAGAATGGAAAAAGAAAAACAGTTCATACTCATGCTCAGTTTAGTAAGGGATTCAAAGGAATTACATCAGAAGGCAGGAGAAAACGTATTTTTTTGTTTGTGTCCTGAAGATGTTAGAATATCTACAAAATTCTGCTACCTATGGGGAAAAAAAGCTTAAGACACTTATAGCCTTACTTTATAGTTGACATTTCAAAAACCTTCAGCTTACTGATAATGGCACAGAGAATTTTCTGGCTGGTACATCACAGACATCAGAAAAAGAGAGATTTCTTCAGAAATCACAGAAGAAAAGGACAATTACCTATCTGGCTTTCAAGTGGGAAACATTTTATATCTATTTGCTTTAGCACTTGAGACTTTTCAAGCCATCTTCATAAATCTTTTTCCAGCATCACAGTGGTCAATAAAACTAAATGTGACCTTGTGAAAAATATGCTAGATTTTAATTATAATGGGATTATGTGTTAGATTAGGGCTAAATGTATTATGCTGTCACCCAATATGTCAAAGCTGGCAAACATAGCAATGCTTGGCCTGCAGCTCATTTTTTTTTTTTTCTTGCAATCCGTATCATTGGCCTGGAGCCTGATTCCTGAAGCTTTTTTTTTTATATTTCTTCTTGTATGTGAATGAGCCGAGCACCACAATATTACATTATTTGTCAGAAAGTGTTTGTGTCTATATGTGTGCAGTCACTAGCTAATACCTAGCACAAAATCTATGTTGTGTTTTTTTTGTTTGTTTTTTTTTTGCTCTTTCAGACGGAAAAAAAATCACAGATTAATTTGTATTTTCAAACCTTCTATGTATCTAAGTACATAAACATGTCTATTCTCTTTCTAGACATAGATGGACGTGTTCATAAACAGAAGACGGAAAATATTTGTATGCTGAACGACATTACAGCTAATTGTTATATTTTACTAAATGAAATACTTCTGCTGGGTTTTGTTTTATGAAAGATAAAATATTCCATTGTTTTAGAGCTTGTTTTATGAAGTCTGGGGGATTTCATGCTTGGGAATTGCAGATAAAGGAGAGAACAGGAGGAGGGAAGAATTGTCTAATGAAAGCAAACTGCAAACTGCCATGGAAGTCTTGGGAGCAACTGGTGTGAATCAAAGTAACCTGGAAAGAAAATCCTTGCTCTGAAACAAACTGGGTGAGATTCCCTATGAAAATTCAAACATAATTCGATGGTTAACATTAGGTAACTCAGACTCATATTTAATATTTGGGAAAAAAAGCAAAAAACAGAAAAAGGCCTACATAAGAAACCTGCTAAAACCAGGGTTTGGAAAAGAACTCAAAATTCAGAATGCACTTCTGCTCATGGCTGATAACTTTTGATGCTGCAGTAGAGAGATTTCTCAATCTGTTTGTTGTTCTTGTTACTCATGAATGAAATAAGATCAACAGCAACACAAGACCTCTTATTTATAATAAAATAGAAGTACAGAGAGTATGGCTCTGTTGGGGGCTGGCAGGAAGGACCAGAATACTATTTCTGAAAGGAACTTACTTTTTGACAGGCAATACATTGATTGATTTTTAATCACCTCTTCAGTCCCAACAGGGATGCTCGTAATACAAGTTTCCCTCCTCCCTTGTCTGTTTGGATTATCACTCTACATGTCATGCAAAGCAGGAGACAACCTTGATTTTGGAGTGAAACTGTAACTTTACTAGATTACAAATAATTTATAACAGTTCATTCTTCTGCCTTCACCCAGCTTCCTTCCACAGCCAAAAAGAATTAGAAAGTAATTAAGCCATCAGAAGCAAGGCAGGACTAAATTACACTAAATTAAGCTACTAGATAGCTGGTAAGAGAGTCTCAACTGCTGTAGGAGTTAAGGATAGAAAAGATGGAAGCAAAGATTATTATTTTGGTAAAATCTCCCCACTGTGTTTCATGTAAAGCAATGATATGTCCTTTGAGAACTGTCTAAAAGAATTTTAAAATATGCCTGGAATAAGGAAACTAAATACCACTTAACTTATCACCTCTTCAGGCATTCAGAATGAACGTTTCCCAGAGAGGCTCATTTGCCCTGTAATTTTGCACTCACCATTTTTCATCTCCTTTACTAATTTATTGATTTATTTGTAGCTCCCTGTTCCTGATCTCTCCAAAACTGTGTTTGCTGAGAGAAAGAATACAGGAGAGAAGTAGGAAAGGTGGGAGGGATTTAGAGGGAGTGGTATGGAGCAATGCTGGGAGGATTAACCCAGGCAGGCTGGAAATGGGGGAGTACATGTGATGAGATCAGAATGGAGGAAATCGTGTCAGAACTGCATACAGTTTTTTATCAAAATCCCAAAGCCCTTGCTTTAGCTATTTTTTTTTTCCTATCTATAAGAGTCGATTCCTGGCTCTTCTCCAGAGTTTTGTCCCAAACTCACATAACTGTATGATCCCTAACACCCCGGAGAGGATGTCCTGCTCACTCTTGTGTTCAGTGGCTGTTGCAGCTTTTCAACAGGATGACCGTGCATGCAGCCGTGTACCCGAATCTCTCTTTCCCTTTCTGCCGCTTTACACTGCTCAGGCAACTGCTGAAAGGTGTGTAATTCTCTGTGGCATACAGGAGCTTGCACCTGATGCCAAGCAGCACAAACAACTCTCCCACCAGCTGCCTTTCTGCACGTTGCTAAGGGAGAGGAGAAGCAAACAAGATGAAGTGGAACCTGTGCTCTATCAAGGCACAGAGACTTGATGGCACCATGGGATCTGGGGGACGTGTGAATGCAGCTCAGAGGAGTGTGACCACAGAGCAGGAGGATGTTCCCAGCCTGGCTTTAAGCTCATTACTGCTGGCGGTGTTTTTCTGGCACTATGCTGCAACCTCGCTGCTCAGATGCTTTCCCAGGATCCCAGCAAGGCTGTGCAGCCCATGTGAGCTCTGACCTCTCTGCACATCACTGCCCAGTAATACCTGACCTGCCCAATTTTTAGACAGTTCAGATATGACTTCTCAGTAAAACCTGTTGATTTCTAAGGCAGATACTGCTACATCCACCCATCAGCTCTGGATGTCCTGAACTCTCGACTGTGACAGCTATGGTCCTGTGTCTTCCTTCCTATGCAGTGTGGATCGGCACCATAAACTGGGGCTACCCTCATCTCACCCTTACTGTGGCTCTGCAGCTTTGGTCAAATTTTAAATGCAGCAGGCATCACTTTAAGAGCCACCCTCAAGCTACCATGCTGATGTGGCTGGTCATTCTGCTGCTTTACCATTAAAGAGCTGAAATCTTCTGTGTGAGGCTTTCTGCAGCCCTACGAGTCCACCTCAACGTCGGACCACTGAAGCATCAGGGGGATTTTTTTAATCCTGGCATGCAAAATATAACCTGCTGCAGGTAACAATGTCTCTGCACTTGCACTTCAGTAGGCCAAAAGTGTTGCAGGGAGAACAGTGAACTGGAAGAAGGAAAGTCTGTCTCCATGCATAATTTTTGATGATGGGACAAACTGAGATCTACAAATCCAAAACATATCTACAGGATCTGGCTCATTTCTGTATTTTGAAATAGTAGCTTTTCAATACAAGCATGAATGTACAGACAAATAAAGATTTTATTATCACTTTTTTCTTCCCCCAAACACCCAGACATTATCAATGACATGGCCCCTGTTAAAAACATCCAAAACCACTATAGGCTGGCAGGGTGATAACTTGCCAGTTTTAAAACAAAACAGGGAATTGGAAATGTCTCAATGAGAAATAAAAAGCCAAAGTAAAAATGGTACCCAAGAAATTTACGGACATATTGTCTTCTGGAAAGTCTTATCCATATAGCTGCCAAAAAAAAAAAAAAATTGTCCTCTGCCAGCATGGGGAAACTGTCTGGATGGCTACAGTGAAATGTCCCATACCAACACATCATGACAAGAAACAAATCTGGCTCTTTTCCCAAGACAAATGTAATGGTGATAATACTAAAAACATACCACATTAATGGCAGATGTAGGTTAAGATTCTTTTTCCTTCACTATAAAGACCCAAAAATCAGGCTTTTAGTCTATGCCACTTGCTAAAAATCATTCCATACAGAGAAACAGCAAGTTCTCGAAGGCAATTTATTTGGTTGCAACAGGTTAGCAGCATTGTTGGAAAAATGTTCTTAATCTGAAGATGGCAGTTCTGGACAAGGATGTGGACCTTTGCTGATGGAAATACACACAGTTGCTTATGTCATACACAAGCAAAAACAGATTTCAGACTGCTCCTGTGAATTATTAAGGTATCTTTACCTTGTAAACAATTTCTATTTACTGTTTACTCCTAAATTAAATGGGAGACAGAGAATGATCCCTGGTTCTGAGGAGAACACGTGACATGGCCTTCTGTCCATTTGTTCAGAGTTACTTCTCTTTAGGGCAAACCAATTACACCTGCACCATACAACCCTTAACCTTCTGTCTCCTCTTGGCCTCATTAGCTCCAAAAATAAAAAAAAATAAATTTTTTATGTTTTGTTTTGTTTGGTTTATTAGTTGGTTGGTCTGTTTTTTTTTTGTTTTTTTTTTTTTTTTAAATTGAAAACAAGTACAATGATGCTGTGTTCACTGTGGATCATCAGATTGGTGTTTTTATAACTCTACATGAAGCCATATGCTGCATACCCTTCCATGTGAGAGTGCTTGAGAATATGAAACCTGACAGGGCAACTGGGAAGTCTGTGAAAGGGGAGGAAAGCAAAGCTTATGCAGTGTTTGAGATTTCCCTTGGAGAGATCTAATTCATAATCCAAAATAAAATGTGAGAACAAGTTTGCCTTTGAATTCAAATTGGGACACTTATTTACACAAATCCAGTTGATCTTTTTTGTCAGAATTCTTAATATTTTAATAAAGACTTCACAGATTTGAATCTTCAGTATACGCCAATTGCCTGACTAGAAAATTTTTATCTCTGATAAATATGTGACATGCATTGTCACAGTTCTTAAAACTTTCAAAGGTTAAAAAGGTCAGTTTTATCCCACTGTGTTAGATTTTTAAAACAATGAAATTCTGAAGGTTTTAATGTTCAAAGAAAAAAAGCAGTCAATCTCTACCAAATGTAAATACGATTCTTTGGAGGAAACAGAGAGAGGTTATTATTTTTCCAGTCATTGGTGGTAGAGGTCTTGATTACGTGCTATGGCTCCCTTGGTCTTGATGCTTACAGAGAAGGGAAAGGAAGAAAAAAACCTTATTTTTCTTGGTTCTTCAAATCTTATTTTCCAAGTATAAGAGTATCCGTAGTTGGAGAAATCTACCCTGCCCTCTGTCCAGCAGAGATCAAAGGTTGCCAAGGCCCAGCTGAATGGGGTTATGAGCAACCCGGTCTAGTGGAAGGTGTCCCTGATCATGGTAGGGGTTTGGAACTAGATGATCTTTAAGGTTCCTTCCAACTCAAAATATTTTGTGATTCTATGATTCTATGATCTATGTTTTTATTATTCTACCTTTGAGAAATCACCCCTGGAAATGGAAACCTATCCTTGTTCCCAGTTCAGAAGTCATGAATGCCAAAACCTTTTAAATTCTTCCTGGGGATGGAAAAACTCCAGAAGTATATCCATGGAGACCACTTAATCACATTCTAATCATTAATCATGAATTTAAGCACAATAGAAGTAATGCAGACACATCTCCTACAGTTAGAACTCTGAAAGGAAATGTTGAGGAAAATAAATTTTCTGAGGGTTGGTATTCACTGCTAGACTCGGGAAATGCCCTGAGCAGAAAATAGTCACAGGCTAAGAGAATAGTCCAGGCGAGTATGCCTGCCCTGCTGTTTCTATTTTTTGGGTCTGCTCATGCCAAGTTAGACACAGGAGCTTTGTCCAGATGGATCCTTGTTCTGAAGCAGCACTGTCCTGGTTGCAGAGATGGGAGCAGAGCCTAGTGTGGTGTGGACATGACCTCAGTCTCGGTTTTGTTCCTGGTGGTAAATACCTTTTTGTGGGTAAAACACCTCTCTTTGTATACTTTTGGTATTAATATTAGTGATTTTATTGAGAATTTTTTTATTCCATTGCTTTTTGCTTTCAGTAAATTGTTATCTCAACCCATAGCCTCTGCTTTTGTTCCCTCCCTTACTGGAAGGGGCAGAGAGAAGGGGAGTGGATGATTTGGAGTTTAATTTCCTGCTGGTGTTAAACCACCACGAACAGTTTTACATTTTCATGCTTTTAAGGGATGGTTTGTGTAAGAAATTCGGTAAGCTGTAAACGAGAAAGTCTCAGAGCTTTTATGGAAAAGCAGTAAAGCAACTCACAGCAACTCAAAGCAAAAACAAACAAACAAACAAACAAACCACAGAAATTCAGCAACACTCTTACTGATTTCCTAACAATCAGTCTCTTGGGACGTGGAGGGTCTGTATTCCCCTCACCTCCTCAAGTCAAGAATGGAAGTCTGTACAGCAACATGCAATAGCAGCACATTTCTGTTGAGAGACAAAGCTTCTGAGGAGAGACTGAAAGCTTTATTTGTCTTGGGCATTGGGAAGCCAACACAGATTTCTCGTACTCAATTTACTATGAAAGAAACGGGAACTATTATCTGCAAAGCCTTCAGAAGATTATAATTAAAGGAGACAGGCTTGAAAGAGGATTTCAGGTTTCTTTCTATAGACAGTGCTGCCAATTGAAGAAGCTACAGTGCTTTCCTATAGTGCCAGAGCTGCTCCCAGACACGTAATACTCAGTGATTTAAAAGCCCACACCCACAGCTTTCCCTCTTGCATCATAAATTGATTGACGACGACAAGTGAATAAGATTAGCACCTCATGGGGACAACCTTCAGCTTAAATAAAGGATAAAACTACTTATCCACCTCTAGCTCTTTCACCTTCTCCCAGGAGAATATACAAAGTGTCCTGAAAGCTAGCTAGCTGAAATAATAATCCAAGCTTCAAGCTGGACACTGTCAGACCCTAGAAGACTTTTCTTTCTGCACTTTGAATCTACTTGTTTTTTTTCCCAAAGCCAAAGAGGTATTTTGCACTTCATTTGCTCAAAAAATAGCAGAATGTGTCTCACAGATTTGATTCTGGATAAGTAGGTTTTTTCATATTTTTTCAGAGAAGGACTTCCCCCCCCACCCTCACCAAACCCCACCCCGCGGCCATTCTATAAAAAGCAAGAATTTTCTGATCAAGTTTGTTTTAGGCTTTTTTCCCAAGCTTTAACTACCATACATGCCAAAAACAATGTTTGTGCCTGAATCTAGGATATAAGCAAAAATTTCCCTAGTGATGAGGTTTAGTTACCTTCCATATTCCAAGGCTGAGCCCCTCATAGTAAAATAACGACCTTTAGTGTAGCTTGGTTTAGCCATTGCTTCAGTAAGTGGAAAACATTTACTCCAAAGACTGGCTCTGTGATGCTGAGCTGCTGACAGAGGTTAAACCACAAAAATAAGGTAGTTTTGTTATGTTCGGCACAAAGTTTAAGATACTAACATGAGACTGTGCATACCCTGCAGCAGTCATGTAGGACTCTAGGCTGCAAATACAGAAATTCAGCAGAACAAAGGTTTGGGGAGTCCCACCAGACTGAGGTGAAGCTGAATCCACTCCTCTTGTGGACAGTTGCATGGTATCCAACCTCTTCATGGTTTCAATTGCAGTTTGAGGTGTTCAGTATCTGATCTGTGGAGTAGCTGCCCGTGCCTAACGGTGTGAAATGTCAGTAGGAGTTTTGATACTGGCACATACAATATCAGATATTCTGAAAACTCAAGTAATAGTTTATAGGTTTTTCTAAGATAGAGAAGACCAATTTATTTGGTAGTTTTGAGGTGTCTAATATGCATAGAGTATAATTAATGATTAGTAATAACAATTTTAAAAATCTGGTAGGAAGACCCCTTTCACCTGTGTGATTCCTGGGGATTAAAATTGTGTCTGACACTGGGAAAGAAGATGTTATATCACCCTTATATAAAACACTCCCTCATCTCACACGAGTGTGAAGAGGGTTACACAAAACCAATTTAACAGATGCCTTCCCTCCCCCCTCTTTTTTCTTTTTTTTTTTTTTTAATTCACTTTATCCACTTGAAGTTCTTTTACAAAAAAGAATTTTGTTCTGTTTTGGAGCAACATTTTGGCAGCTCAACAAACATTTATGCGTGTATTTTTGCCTCAAGACTAACTACTGTGCCCTTAGTAATTCAAAAATTTTTGCCAGCACAAATGTTAGAAAGCTCTGAATTTATTCAAGGACCTACCATGATCTATGGATCATTTCCCATGCACTTTCCTTGGTACATGCACTGATGATGGTGAGGTAGCTCCTAGAAGCAAACCGAGACCTCATTTTTGAAAAAGAGTGAATTTACTTTAGAAGACTCCCAATATTTTCAAACCTTGAGGCAGAAGTCTTTTTTTTTTTATTCCCTAGTCTTTCTTTTTTCAGAGTCTGAATTCATTTTTTTTTCCCTGGGAGTAATATGGAGATTTGCAAATTCATTAAAAAAAAAAAAATATATTCTAACAACTGTAATGATATCATAATATCATAATTAGAGATGATTATTAAAGTACCATTATTTCCACCCTGAGTTTAATTTGCTTTGGTGACTGAGAGAAGTGTCCTTTCTTCAATTTTGTCCTTGTCCTTGAAATGAAATGCCCATGACAGACGGCACAGGAGAAACATTGGCATGCAGTAGGTGATAGTCTTGTCCTCCTTTTATGTATTCATCTTGTGTATGACTCTATTCCCATCTTGGAAAGGACTTGTTCTTCTGCAGTCTAAGCAAAGGCACTGTCGTTTCATGAAATATGTTATCCACCCTTTTCCAAGAACTGACAGTGCCATATAATCTTGTGCTGATTTATGTTGGATTTATGCAGAAAAATGCTTTCATATACTTTTTGAATAATTGTGTATACAATTACTAAGCTTCTGGATTTTACAACCTCTACAAAAAGATTGATTTTTGACCATTCCTGCTTCAGCTGGGTTTAGCCTCAGACACGATGCAAACAGCCTGTGACCTGAGAGAATATTAATCTATTCACCAGAGTACTCCCCTGGGCTGAAGAGTTTTTTCAGTCGTAAGAACAAAACAAGTCTCCAATGTTTTGTTTAGTAAATCACTTTGCAGGGTTACAGTGAATGGGTGTCCAGGTTAAATGATATTTATTTTAAAGTAAGTGTAAATGAGCCCTCTTGTACACATTCCTAATTTGCCTGAAGAACACTTGCCATCAGGAGTCTGTTGCATAATGGAAATCTTCCACGTGAAGTGATTTCCCTTCTTTAGATGCAGGGTTTTGCAAAGACTGATAGGCTTTTAGGGAACAATACTCTTGACAGATGGATTTGCACAGCTCTGAGTGAGGTGAGGTCAGAGACAGGATTACTTCTCAGCTAATTTCACAAAATGGAGAGAACATTTTTGTTTCTAGAGGGTGTAGCTCTGAATGCTTTTATAGTTACAAAAATTATGTTTTAAAACAAGATAATTTTGCCTGACGAAATCAATCTTGGTATCAGAGCACTACACACAGAGGTCTAACGAAGAATGTCAGCGTCTTGTTTTCACCCATCAGACTCCCTTAACAGTGGGTACTTAAATATTCATCAATTTATCCTGACAGAAAGGGAAATGTTCTCCCTTTTAAAGCTGGAGGTGTAGGCACAGAACAAGGGCTTGAACCATCACATAAAGGATTTTTAGAGCTGCAAGTGTATGAAACTAATTCTTCCTACTCCTGATCACCTTAAATATAGTTTCATAATTTAACACCAAAAGCCTTCAACATAAGCTGCCTTCTATGATGGCTCTTTGGATTTCCTTCTACATCCAGGATTATCCTTTTTTCATCTGTTTCTGGCTTTTTCTTTCCTTTCTTTTCTTTTTTCCTTGCATGTTCTGTTTTTACAATTTTCAAAATCCAAGAACAGTAACTCGGATGTGTGTGTGTCTTCCCATAAACAGGAGTACAACAAATACTCTCTTCTGTCAAGGTTTGGAGTGAAGAGCAATTTAAGTAGGAACATAACTCAGACTAATAAAGATGTTAATCAGATTATTTTGGTAGCAAAATACCTACGACAACCTTTGCCAATATTATTTGAACAAAGTATCTAACTCCAAATCCATGAGTTCATGAGAATTAAGTGGCAGATTTATAAAAAAAGGCAGAAAGAGACAAAAAAAAAAAACAACCCACCAAAACAAAAAGAACCCCCAAACAATGACAAAACCCCATAACTGCAAGGTTTGAGACCTTAATGGGTAATAATTATTAAATGCCTTTTTGGACGGGGAACTACAATGCATACTAGAATATAGCACTCTCCTTTCTTTGTCTCCCAGACATGAGCTTGGTTAAGGTACACCAGAACAGTTTTTTGCAGTGAAAGCCATTTTTCTGCCAGGTATGATGGATTTTGTTCCAGTTCTTGCCAGAAAATGATAAAACCTGGAAAAGCATGGCCGAGAGTATCAGCTGTCCTGCTCAGCTGCTCCCTCCGTCTGTTGGAGTAATGATACAGCCACTGCCTGCATGTTGTTTCCTCCTTACATCACGACTGACACCGTCAGGGTTTCACCCCTGCAGCTGATACCATAAAGAAAGGAGGAATGACCTAAGGAAGCAAAAGAAAGAAGCAGCAGAATCAACGCTGTGCAGTCCTCAGGGTGCTTGGTAGCTAGGCAGCATTTGAGCCTGTGCTTTTCCTCTTTTCCTTTCCACAGAGCTCCCTGCTCTTCTGTCAATTTTCTTCTTTTTCCATCAAGTTCTCTCTTTTTGAATTTTCTTTGCAAAGTCCTTGATCTACCACATCTGCATTTGCTTTATTTTCAAGCCCAATAAATTACACCAGGAACATGTTCTCATGTTTGTCTTTGAAATATTTCTCCCAATTTTCCCTCATTCATTCATTCTATCTATCTATCTATCTATCTATCTATCTATCTATCTATCTATCTATCTATCTATCCATCCATCTATCCATCTATCCATCTTCCTTATATTTCTTTAAATTACTTTGCTAATTGTTTGTTTGTTTGTTTTAATTCTTCATTTTTCTGCCCTGCACAAAGACTGGCATGTTTCTTTTCCCTCATGTCCTGCTTGTTTGACATATTGTAGAGTCCTGAGATTTTTCCCTGTAGCTCTATTCCTTTGTTATTCTTTTCTTGTCCAGCCTCTCCCTGTGATAGGAGTTTATGTGACCACTCTACATAACAATATCTTTTAATCCAGCTTCCCTGGTCAGGTTGGAGTTTGTGTGGAGTGCAGAAAGGAAGGGGGCTTCACGATTTGATTTACAGGTCAATCCTGAGTCTTCATGAAGAGGTACATTTATCACTGATAGTTTCCTGTCCTTTCTACACAAGATTTAGCTTGCTGTAAACCAATCTTTGCACCTCAAGACTAAAGTATTGCTGTTAGGAATAAAGCATTATTGAACACACACAAACACACACGCATTTATATACACCGTGTTCTAACAACATATTTCATTTTCTAATTTTATTTTTGCTTTTATTCCCATTAAAATATACATAAGAATCCCTGATATAGGAAAGCAAAACAACCCAAATACCAGAACTTTCTTATTTTATTATTCAGCTTGGGTTTGTAACCATCTTTTTAGTCAAAATTTTAAAGAGTTGAGGGTTGTTTTTTTTGTTGGTGGTAGCGGTTTTTGATTTTCAGGGTGTGTGTCTGTGAATTGCAGTGCAGTGAGCATGATTTGGTTATTTTTTTTTTTTTTTCCTACAGGGAAAAAACCCCAAACACATATTGGCTTTGAACCTACATCTTCCATTCCACACTGTAACAGGGTGTCTGAATGAATGTCAATTGCTGAAAAGTCTGTTCACATTGCTCCTCAATTCTTATAAATCTAAATACAGAAAGGGGGTGGAGGTGCCAGAGCTTATCAATAGAAATATTTTAGTTCTAACAGGATGCCCAGAGAAGCAGGGGCATTATCATTGCTCCTGCAAAATTCCTCATCCAAAGCACTTTTTAGAGTTGATTGCATCTCAGACTAACCTTTCTTATGGAACAGTGATTTGGTTTCTGTACTTCAACCCTCCTCGCTCTAACAACTTACCACTGTGACTTCTGCCTAGATTTTTTTTTCCTATGGATATTTTTGAAGTTGAAATTCTGAGTTACACATGAAGCGTATTGAAGTAGGTCAGTGAGCTGTGCAGAAAATGATCAGTGCAAGTTCATGGGATGGTATTTAGACAGTTTAATTTTCACTTGTAATGTGAAAATTAATTTTGTCTGGATATCCATCTTCAGAAGAGCTTGACAACAAAATATCAAATCCTAATGTATATCCAAGAAATGGAAATGTTGGGACTCATTCCTGAGAGGAGGACATGGCATTGAGCATCCTAACACAAAAGGGCTTTTTTTCAGAAGTCCATATTTTAATAATTTCACACTAAGTATACTCATAACTATCCAAAAGGAATCTACTATATATTACCTGCCTTCAGCAGCATCAGTCAACATCAGATACACAAGATACTCGTGAAGGAACAGACATTGGATGAAGGATCATAAAATAGTCTGGCTTTTTTCAGCAGTGCCAATCGTGGTACTTGCCAATCAGATACAATTTTTCATAGCATCTGCCTTATAAGGAACTTAAGGTAAGAACAAGTAAATATTTTCATAAATGATATATCTTGCTTTTTTCAGCTTCTTGGAGGTACCTCTGAAAGGCTTCAGACTTTAGAAATCTTCTAGACTGTCAAAATACTCTTCCTGTCCTAAAAATATCCTAAAAAACACAGATTTGCAGAAGCTGAAAACGTGGTAAACACGATATTAATCCCCTTGTCCTGAAGTCAACCGATCACTTATCAACAACAAATTGAAGAGCAAAGAGATCAGTTTTTCATATTTTCTCATGTTTTTCAATCAAAGCAGTTATTAATCTCTCTCTCCTTTTTACTATTATAACATCTGTCTTACTATTGTCTCCCATGGTCTCAAAGAATAACTTCTACTTAGCACCTGCATGTGGAAAAAATGATGAAATTTTAACTGAATATGCAGATATTTTGTCCCACATAATTTTTAGACACTCATGAAGGCAGAGCTGTGCTTTCCTCTGGGTAATGTTGTGTTTCATCGATGCTGTTGTTCAAATGCTCTAAGCAAGGCTTTTCTCCACAGAAGTTTCACAGAGATGGTGCAGAAACCTTTTTTAACCTCAGGTTAGTGAGTTCCTAAGTCACACTTTCTTCTGCATTGTGCAGACTCCTGATGGCAAGTGGCAATCTAGAGGGAACAAAAAGATGTGGACCCATGTCAGAAGGTCATGACTTGTGTATTGCTCTAGAAACAACCCGAGTCTGTGTGTGGCAGGGGTCAAACAGAATACACGCTCCCTGTCAAACAGGATGAACTCAAAAGGCTTCCCAAACCAACATTTCCATGACAAGACAGATCTTTGAATCACCACACTGGGTACCTACAACAGCTTCCAAGCAAATGGTTGGAAACTGCTTGAATTAACAGAACATTTTGTGCAGCCAGAGTTATTAGTCTACTTTTAGGGCTGGTGTAATATCAGTTCTTTAAAAAGTACATCTATGAATGTAGGAAAAAAAAATAGATCTATCCCTAGTTCTAAACTGCACAAGGCAATTAAGTTTGTTTACCAGAAATATATAATGACAGTTAAGGTAATCATCTTTATTTTAATTTTATGTCTTTTTTATAAAAATAATATATACATATACTTTATATTTTGCATAGAATAGATTCTATTTAATATATAATATAACATTATACAATAATATATTATAATGTTATGTGATGATATATTATTAATACTACATATTAATAATAACATGTAGTATGGTATATTTACAATATGAAAATTATAATTTATATTTAATAATATTTTAACATATTTTCAACTCTACCCAGTGTTCTCTGACAGAGCCTTCTATCATCGTGGGTTCAACACTAGACAAACACACCATTCTCCTTAACCTATATAATCTAAACCCTTGCATTCTTTAAGAAACAAACAAACAAGCAAAAACCACAGCAAAAACACCACCCCACAAAAAAAACGNTTATTTTAATTTTATGTCTTTTTTATAAAAATAATATATACATATACTTTATATTTTGCATAGAATAGATTCTATTTAATATATAATATAACATTATACAATAATATATTATAATGTTATGTGATGATATATTATTAATACTACATATTAATAATAACATGTAGTATGGTATATTTACAATATGAAAATTATAATTTATATTTAATAATATTTTAACATATTTTTAACTCTACCCAGTGTTCTCTGACAGAGCCTTCTATCATCGTGGGTTCAACACTAGACAAACACACCATTCTCCTTAACCTATATAATCTAAACCCTTGCATTCTTTAAGAAACAAACAAACAAGCAAAAACCACAGCAAAAACACCACCCCACAAAAAAAACGAAACCACAACAACAACAAAAAAAAACCCTAACTCAAAGCAAAGCAAAATTTAATATAATTAGAACAGGAGATGTAGAATAAACACAGTGATTGTTCTCAATTCCTGTGTCCCTGATTATTTTGCCAACTCTCTCATGAGGCTTTGTGTATGCTAAGGGGAATGCAGTGGAATATTATAGGTTGGATTCCCAGGCACTACTGACCATGGGTTAAACTACACTTGTACTGAGTGCTTTAGAGAAGTTTTTGCCCTCTAATCAGGATGATAACCTGCTTAACGATACAATGTGATTAAATTTTCACAACTGCCTTATTGTTTAGCCTAAAATGTAGGAAGGTGTCTGCCTAGAAACAAAGCCTGGACATAAATCACATGAATTCTAATTAAAAATATTATCCAGGGAAAGCTTAAAGAAAAGAGGCAGAGATCCTTCCAGTGAGGGAGACCAGACACAGCACAAAAAATGCATTAGAGCTGTGTTGGAACTTCAAGGACAGCATAGAGATGCTGCATAACGCCCAAGGGACAACCCTCTTAAGAATCACCAGTAGATTGCTGAACCTAACCTTGGACTGCAGCACAGCAGAGAAATAGGGAATTATATCCTCATAAAGGCCATACACACATACATGAACATGTGTGTCTGCTTATGTGTTAAAATTATGTATTCCATGTATCAAGGACACAGTTGCACTTACAGTATATGCTATTTTTTTTGTTGTTTTCCAGTTCTGCACCCTCACCCACTTTTGACAGAAGGAAATAGAAGTTTCATTATTAAATTTTGAAGGTGCATTCAGAGCTTGTATTCCCCACCCTTTGACAAGTGACACCTATTGACAATCTTCCCTGCTAATTCATCCATAATTTAAATCAGAATTATACCAAAATATCATCTTTCCTAAAGCCCATAATTTTATCAGAGAAAAGGGAGAATCCTTATTGGATTCTAAGGCATTGTGTTGTTACCCAATGCCCTTTGTGGTCTTTAAAACATGGAGAAAAAAGGACAATCCCATCTCCAAGGACCAGCACAGAAGATACCTACTCTGAGGCGTGTGGCATCTCAGTACAAAATGAGATTTTATATATCACCCCTGCCTTTTGAAGGAGATGATGACTTTGCTCTTTTAATAGAAGAGCAGAGGAAGGTCATCCAATACATGAGCTGTCCACAACATGTGAAGTCTTACTGTCAATCATCAAGTGTCTGTCCTGGAGACCTTTTACAATGCCCACGTAGAAAGACAAGAGAAAATGCTGCTTAATTTCAGTAGCTGGCACGATTTTGCATGCACTGCCCACTCCTTGATCTCTGGCATAGATTATGGAGCAATCTATCATTCTAAAACTGTGGGAAGTTTCGTGTGTCACTGACTGGACCAGATTTCTCTAGTAGGTGAATACTTAATGTTGAGCTGCTGAAGTTACAATAATTTTAACAATTGCAGTGGATAACAGGAACAAAAAAATCCAACCCAAAACAAATGGGAAAAAAAAACCCAAAAAACACTAGTTTGCCTTTTTGCAGTTTTTTGTGGTTTGTTTTAGTTCAGTGTAACACAGAAGCTGTGTCCTCAGATGAGGCAAGTCAAAGCAGTCCCACTGAATGCAGTGAAACTCTGCTTATTCACATCAACTAGTTACAAGAAACAGTTGGGTTTGTTTCAAAAATAAGCTTTGAATGACTCAGAATTAACTTCCACTGTTCAACTTGATCATCCTACTGCTGTCCAGGGATGTCTCAGAGCTCTCAGAGCCAGCAGGCAAGATGAGACCTAATAAGACAAACTTTTCTACAGTATTTCCTAATATTAAAATATTAATACAAACACTGCTTTGCTGCTGGGACACAGGAATGCTGCAAGCATGCTGTTCATGGCAAAACAATCACTCTGAATTAAAGGGAACAGCAGACAACTCTGGTTTCTCAGATGTTAATAGAATCTGGCTAAGCATGGATATTTTATGCAGTCCCCAGCTGATTTTGGATGCTTCTTTATGAACCTAGAATTATTATTCTCCTGACAAATTGTGCCTGTGTGGTCTAGTAAATGGTGCTAGCTGCCTTTGGAAAATTAATTTAAAGCTCAGTAAAATACACATGTACAGAAACAGGAAAAGTATCAGAGAAAAACATGGTGTTTCACTACACAAGAAGTCTGTAGCAAGCCATGAAGGTGTTACATAAAAACAGTGTCAAGAAAAGAGAGGAAATTGAAATATTGCCTTTCTCTTTGATTTTATGATGTCTGATTCAGTAGCTGTGCATTTGAAAGGCACACTCTAATGGGTTCTCTAGGCAGCATTAAACCATCAATTCTTAGTTTTCTGTTGAAAAGTGTTGAAAGCACCCAGTGTGAAAGCACTAGGAAAAAAAAAAATATCCTCACATGGGGCTGAAGAAGCAGCTGAATGACACGGCTGTTAAGTTTGGTTTCTCTTTGTCCATGCAATATGTTGTTATATCTTCAAGTCTGATTTCTGCTGTTAGCATGTTATTTATGCAGATCACTTAAAAATACATGTAAAAAAGTACTTTCCTTTTTTCTTTTTTTTAATCCAAGGTTTATCATCCGTGGATAACTGATTGCAGATGACTTGAAGGACTATTACTGATTTAGCTGAGGAAGAGTAAATGAGCAGTTGTGATTTCTGCAACTTCAGACTCAAGGACACAGTGCCACACGGCATCTCAATAGTTGCATGAGGACAGACACCTGAAACACAACTCACCACATAAACCCCAGGTCCACCAGATCCTGATCTCCAAAGATTATGTGTGGTGACTGTCACAATTCATCCAATGGTGTGGGGAGCCCATGATTTTAGGTCTGGAGTTCAGATACCTATCGACCAAGAATGTTGCCTATAGTGCATAGCTCAGTCAGGTCATAGAATCTAGAATCAATAGAAATATTAATGTTGGAAAAGATCTCTAAGATCATCAGGTGCAACTGTCAACCCAGCACTACCACCATGGTCACTTAATCATGTCCTCAAGTGCCATATCCACACATTTTTGAACCGTTCCAGGGATGGTTACTCCACCACTTTCCCAGACAGCCTGTTCCAATGCTTGTCAATCCTTTCAGTGAAGAAATATTTCCTGTTATCTGATCTTAACCTGCCTGACCAATCTAAAAGATGACCTACATCTTTTTACACACTGGCTGTTGAAGTGCTGGCTGGCTACAGGGCTCAGACTGGCAGTGTAATGAAGAAATGAGAACTATTTCAATAGTAGTATTTGAGCAACAGCAAGCTGGAGTGTAGCAAAATTGTGCAAATACTATATCATAACAAATTAGAAGCATAAACTCTGAGCCCAAATCTGTTTTGGTGCCTGAGGCATTTTTTTCATCTTCATGCTCTGCAGAAGTGATCTTGTCTGGAAATTAGATCTTTTGAAACAATATTTTTTCACAGCAAATAGAAATGTGTCTTTATCTCCGTAAGTTCTCTCCAGAGCATCATGTGGATTTGTTGTTTCACAGGTTTCTGTGTTGAACAATTTTTTATTCCGCTTACAGCAGGGAACCCATAGAGGAAACCCTTATCACTTCCCAACCAGAATCTGAATTTCTTAAGCTGTTACAGAAGAAAATTAAAGCCTTCATCCATTTTATTTTCTGTATATGATTTGCTTTATAAAATCATATAAAAAAAAATCAAAAACAAAACCCTGCAACACTGCACTAGTGAGTAGAATTGAGAATGTGATAACTTGTGTTTTCTGTGTTTTATTCTCATGCAAATGAAAGGTTTAAGTTCCAGCAGTTACTAGAGCGTGGCTCTTTAATCACCAGTTTTATTTACCAAGAATGACAACAGCTTGTGAGAATGATGCAGAGGCGGAAAAGATAGAGAGAAAATGGGATAATTGAGGTTTCTAACTCACAAGCTCATATTCTGAATATTAGCAAGTTAGGGTTGAAATAAGACTTTTCATAAATATCATTTTGTCCCCCCTTTTTTTCTCCATACTGTGATGATTCTCTTAGATAATCTGGGCAAGTAAGTTGTGTTCCAGTAAGAAACTATGGCCGCACATTCAAAAGCAAGTATTTTCTGGCTATTTTGATGTTTATACATTTCATAAAACAGTCATTAAGGGGAGATAATTTTCATTAAATAAGGCAAAGCTCTGTCTAACTATGATATACGGGACGAGCGCGTTAGTTAACATCTTGGAATAGACACTTATAAATCTTTTCTCCCAATAATTAAAGCATTCTGATTTCTGAATCACAGAGAAATTAAGACCTACCCATATGTTAAACTTTAGGTGTTTGTATTTTTCTTTCCTTTAGCGATTATCTCAGAGATTGTGGGAAAATTATATATGACCTTTAATACTGATATGACAGCTCTATTTTAATTTATATAATGTCTGATACTACTGGAAAAATCAAAATGTGATTTAGCTCATTTCTTAGCTCCAGCAAAGTTTATATTCCATGGTGCACAATAGTTGGAATGACATTTTAATATAACAGTTGTTGAGCCCTGAGGAGTCTGACAGTAGCAAAGAAGTGAATAAAGAGGTCATCAATTTTTCGCAGAGATGAAATCAACCTGTAGAGTTCATGAATAATTCACTGAATTTTGAAAGGCAAACCTTGGGAAATATCTCATCAAAGCACCCTTAAGATGAATTGTCATGAACGCTTACCTACTGGTCTTGAAAACTAGCCTGATCTTGTTTCATGTGTACGGGATCTTTCTTACAACAGTGTGGAGCCCTGGGTTGTTAGATACCTCTGGCCTTCAAGTTCCATGTTAAAATTCACTTCTCCCATGAATCCTGCTAAATCCTTGAGAGTGGCAAGACAAATGAAATGCTGTGGGATTTTTATGATGTTTGTGTTTAATTCAGTTTTGGTTTGGACAGCTGCAGTTTTAAAGTGATATACATGCACAAACGGCTAAAATGTAAGATCTGACAGTGGCCTGCACTCCAGAAAAATATATAGGGTCACGCAGGATATTCTGGGTCATCTGAAGTACAAAAAAATATGGTTTTAGGCAGGTAGTGAGGTCTAATCTATAGTCAGTGATGTCTAGAAAGCAATTAGATCAGTCCGTGTTGCTAGACTATATTTTTCAGCTATTTGCAACTCTTTCTTTATTTTATCCTGTAAGGTCTGAATGAATGTCAGTATTATTGGATATGATATAAATTAAACTAGAATTCTCAGTATATCAGTATTAAATGTCATGTATAATTTTGTTATATGTAATTTTGCCACAATCTCTGAGACAATGGCTAAACCACAAACATCTGAAGTTTAACATATGAGTAAGTCTTCATTTCTGTAGGATTCAGGAGAAATCAGAATCCTTTAATTATACACTGTAAGGTCGGAATTAATTCGACCGAACCTTGACTACTAAACTGAGGTTCTTGACTAAAAAACTGAGATGCTGTGTACCTTAGGATCTCTCACTTTAAAAATAAGAAAGAAAGCCAGCTCCAAAGGCTGAAAGACTTTAATCCCTGGATCACTTTCTGCAAATGCTTCTTCCTTCTCCAAAAACTGCTGAAGAAGCCTGAAGTACTGCATGTAGGCAATGTGTCCAGTCCTCAAATTTTTGGTGCAAGTCAGTGTTCAGTTGAAGGCTGGACCTGATAACCATGGAGGTCTTTTCCAACCTTAATGGTTCTATGAGTCTAAGTTCTTCATTTAACATACAGAAATCTTTTGACATTATAGGGCTTTCTTTGAATCATGATGGAGCTGTTCTTGCCCTGGGTCATTAACAGGACTGATAACCATTCTGATCTCAAACACCTAATCTGGGCTGGGTCTTGGGGGCAGTGAGGTCTATCCATGTTATAGCCCTGCTGAAGTGTTTGACATTCTATTTTAGTAATCACAAGTAAACAGTTTCCAAAGCTGTATATAAATTTTTTTTTTCACTAAAGATTTAATGTGGTGCAGAATTCTCAGGTACATGGTGGTGCCACATTTGTGCCCTGGTGGTGCCTAGGTTAGCCTGTGAGGGAGGTGACCGAAACCCATCCCAAAGAATGGGTTTCTGAATTGTTTTCTGCATCAGTCTGGGCACCACAGATAGACAGATTGCATTTGAAAATTAACAAAATATGTCAGTGTCAATTTTCCTGGTTATTCATAAACTCATCTGTGTCATACAGGCCTCTGTCAACTTTCTCTAAATGAGATGAGAGAAACATCTGAGAAAATTAAAAGGTCTCAGCACTTTGACGGTCGTACATGTTGGATCAGGAAACATTTGCAAAGTATTTGCCCTACAAAGGTGTGCTTCAGTAGTAGTTCTTTCTGGGTACAATATATTTTGTATAACATTGTTCTCTAAAACCTCTATTGAATTTTACAGGTGTGTGCATACAAAATTTTCTTTAGACATCCCTGACAGAAAACAAAACAAAACAAAAATAGAGCTATCACTGGTGTAAGCCACTCTGTATGCATAAAAATTGAATTTATTTAGATCTACCATATCTTGCATTATCATCCCTTCAGTGTTACAGGTATTTATCATATACACAGAAATACAATAAAAGGTCAAAATGTCAGTAAGGAAATCAGAGCAGTCTCAGTTTTTAGGTTCAGTTAGGGAAAAAGAAGAAAAAGTAAGAGGAAAGAGGAAGGGAACTAGGAAGGAGAAGGGGAAGGGAAATTTAGAAGCCTGGGCAGTAAGGAGTTAATTTATTGTTATGCCTTAAACACTGATGACCATTCAAGTGGGCAAGCTAGAAAAGGATATGCCTGGAATGGGGGGAGCTCTACAAAGGTAGGGCTGCACCACCCTGGAGCCAATTTTCCTGTTCAGGTCCACGATGCAACATATGGCACAAGTGCAGAAATGGGGTCAAGGAACAGGCGAGAGCAATAGAGGAGGATCGAGACCACCAAGGACCCCAAAGTGCCCCCGACTCTCCATCAGAAGACTGCACATGCCTCATAGTGTTGCATTAGACACAAAGAATTCCCTCTCTGGGGATGGATCTAGGTGTTCTTATTCTAATTTTCATGTATATAACACGGCAAACTTCTTGTTTCCCGTGTTCTTCCCCAACAAATTAAGACTGCAACCATTACTACAATCATGGACATCAAAATTCCAAAAATCAAATCTTTGTATCTACAGGTGGTGATACACTTCCTTTCCACTACATACTCTTGTTCTTTCTCTTTCTTTTTTTCCTTTATATGTTTTCTTCGTGATATTTTTATACTTTATATAGAATAAAAACAAACCAAACCAAAACAGCCACATGCTTACTTTCCTCTCCACTGCAATCACGTTATTTGAAAATAAATCTGCCTCATACCAGTCATGCAGTGTCGTTTCACTCTAATCCACCCCAAGGGACTCATTGACAAGGACTTCAGCTACCCTTCCTCAGGGGCAGGTGGTAACAAGAGGGGAGTTCTGTGCTATCTCCTTCTGAGCTGTTCTACAGGTCTTACAGTGAGCGGGACCAAGAAAATCTCCTCCTTCCTCCAGCTACCACCAAGCTTCTCATTTCTGGACCTATTTTGACTGCACCCTCAGGCTTTCTGAATTTACAACAGCTCCCCATCTGCCTTGTTGAACTACAAGGCAGGAAGCTTTCATGACATTTTGAAGCAAAAATAGGTGCCATTCCCAAGTGGAAGATGTCTTGAAGGCAGCTGTGCCACCCAAGTTGCCCATTCTGTGGGAAGGGGGGTTACAGTGGGATTCCCGTTGCTAATGGGGTGCAAACATCATGATGGCACATCTGCCCTATCCCCATTGCAAGGTGGAGGTGAGGCTGGGAATCATGATGGAAACGATCATTGTCCTTCCCTCACCTCAGCTCTCTGTGCTGCAGCCTACAGTGATGTGACAGTTTTCAAATATCTCTGGAGTTTAGTCCCAACTCATTAGGTGTTTTTATGATCTTGTGTGCATTCTATAGAGCTCATGACTCCTTTAATAATCATTAAATGAAAGCAGAAGAAAACAGAGCTAAAAAGGTTTAAAAAACCTGACATTTTACCTCATTAAAAATTTGCTTCTAAATGTTGCATTTTTTGCAGCGATGATGAACCATGAAAAAAAATATCAGTCTGAAGATCTGGCTACATCCAGAGAAGAAAACAAAACTGCTTTTAAGTCTTTGAAGTTCATTGCTGCATCTGCCCATTAAAAATAAAATGAATTCAGAAATCCACCTTTTATTTAGACACTTATACGACCTGCATTTCATAGCAACTTTACCAGGAAAAGACAGTTCAGAAATAAGGATAAAAAGAAAACTATGCACTATAACTATTTTCTCTGTCAAAGACTTAAGAACAATGTATTTTCTGTTTAGCTGCAGCAGGTCATGAAAAAGACTGCATTAAAACAAGTATTTTTTTATTAAGTTCCACATGTATGCAAGTTGCTAGACAGCTGGAGAGGACTGCCAAATAAAACAAAGGAGGATATAAGCAAGAGATTTTGTTCCCATTGAAACAGAAGATATTTTCTTTTTTTACAATAAATGCATACTTTATCTGTGAAGGCCTGACCAAGTTTAAGAGTACAGTGCTATTTAGCTGACCAAAACACGAAAATTAGGTTTACATGGGTTATAACCAGAATGTCTTAATTTCCTTTTTTTTTTCTCCTTTTCCTTCTTTTCATCACCAAAAAGTGATTCAGTGCCCCAGTCAGAGATCATTGATAAGTTTATCCCTTGAGCTTCATCAGCTTCCTAAGCTCCTTTTACTGCTGCATGCTGTCTTGCAGCATGATGTTGTGTACTAATAAAACTTGTTTTATTTTCCTTGCATCCACTTTTAATAAATTATTTTATTTAAAGAGACACCATCAAGGCTTGCAGGCCAGTAAATGCCCAGAAGTGAATTTACAGTGAGAGGGTGGTAGTTCCCATTCGCAGGCACTGAGCTCAAGATAAAAGCTGAAACCATGTACTCTAGTCTTGTGCTGCCCGCAGGTGCTCAACAGGGGATAAATTTAATATACCTAAATCCTCTCCATATCGCAGAAACATCTAATAAAACCTGTCCAGCTCCAGAAAACACCTCAGAGGAAAAAAGTATCGTAGTCAACATACTTCTATCCTAAGTGGTTTAACCCGTGGGACGCTTAATAATCTGCTGGTGTGTTGCCTTGAGGAATAATGATTTTCTCCAGTATTTTGTCCAAGTCTCTAGAGAGTCAGCTGTCACAGGGAACAGCTGGTGAGCAACAGGAAAACCTGTTCTCTGTGACAAGGGGAGTCCTTCCTTCTCATTGATAACTACTCGTCTTACCTGTGCCTGCATTTTGATATTCTGCTTCCAGTTTCCATCAAATCACTTCACTGTCTCAGAGATCTGTTAATCACAGTGGGCCCTCTCCATGGATGAAATGATTCCACAGGAATGAGAGTAGGAAAAAAAAAATAATACTGTCTGCCTGTTGCTCGGTAGGTCCTAATTTTATACATTTGGGGCAGGAAGCAACATAGCAAGGTAGGAGCAGTTAGAGAAGAACCAAAGTTACCAGAACTGGAAGGCAATTGTGAGAGTACAAGGTGGATAAGTACAAAGTTTATACCTTTGGAAGAACATCTCTATGAACCAACATGTGCTGGGGGTCACTATGGTGTCCCACTCTGAAGGGGAAGGGGGCACACATGATTCATACACTCCCACGATTAAAAAAGAATGACAAAAGTCAGAGGGTCCACCAAAAATTACAAAATTTTAGTAGTAAATTATACGCATGACAAGGAAATTGACATAAGTTGGTCCCTGATGTTATAGTATCAAAACACTGTAGTGGATTTTGAATAAGGGGTAGGGTGAAAGAGAGTAGAGAAGGATAAAGGAGAGGGAGAGTGAAAGAAAGGAAAAAAGATCAATAATCCCAGCTGCAGTGTGGATCCAGATGACGGGGTATCCAGGGTCCTGGGTCACCACCCAGGCTTTGTGGGGGTACATTTTAATGGATGTTTCCCCACTCTGGAGGTGTTTCTCATGTTCTCTACAAATTAGTTATCCTGTACAGCTCATTCTTCTAGACCTTTCTGGAAAAAGAGCTCTGGAGAGCTTTGGGCATCTTTGGTGGTCTTGATCCCCTCCTTACTGGATCAACCTCAAGGGTCTTTTGACCTCCATCAGCCCAAGATTCANGGAGAGGAGGTGAGGGAAAAGGGAAATTAAAATAAAATTAAGATCCACATCTTTATCTGATGAAAAGTGATACCTTCTCCTTCCATAAGATTCCACCTTGTATGATTTATGCCACCAAAAAACTACTATGCCATAAAAAAAATTGAAGCATTTATATGTTTACATGACCTTTGCAATCACCTCTAATTTTACACAGAGGTGACCAAAGATGCAATGACACATTATAGCCTAAAATAGGTAAGGATTAATATAGTTTTCATAGGTGTTATTAAAATAACAAGAAATGCGACTTTAATTATAAAGTTTGTGATTATTGTACAGAATGCTTTTTTAAATTGAACTACTCTTTTTTTTTCTTTTTTTTCTTTTTTCTGTGGGAGGTGTATGATGCAGATACTGTAGATTTTCCTGGAAGAAAGTCGTTTATCATGCATACAGACCCTGTCTTTTACTCTGGTATGAGCAAACTGCGGTTCAAATTCATCAATAATGTAGCTCCTGTAAGAGAATTTAAAGTAAAACAAGTAAAAATCCCACACAAACAAAATCAACAAATAAAGAAAACTAACCAAACAAGGAAAACTCTCTTTGGGTGGGATAAAAGTGTTACATAGTTCTTGAATCTGAGTGGGTAGTGACAGGGATTGAGCAAAACTTGACTTCACCTTTCTAATGCACAGAGCAGCTTCAGTCCTCCAGAAATAATGGGGATACAATATAGCCCTNACCTTTCTGGAAAAAGAGCTCTGGAGAGCTTTGGGCATCTTTGGTGGTCTTGATCCCCTCCTTACTGGATCAACCTCAAGGGTCTTTTGACCTCCATCAGCCCAAGATTCAACTTGATGATCTTGGAGGTTTTTTCCAACCTTAATGATTTTATGACACGCTGGTGACTTTCAAATGCTGCACATATATATATTTATTTCTAAATTCAGTCCTTGACTCTGATTCAGGAAAGAAAGTGTAACTTTCATGAAACAGGGAAGGGGAAG